>JAESVK010067449.1:66938-77669 GCA_017140935.1 Hamamelis virginiana
TTCAATTTTTGGATTGAATATGGTATGATTTAATGATGAAATAATGTAAATAATGACTTACATATATATATATATATATATATATATATATATATATATATATATATATGTATGGGGATTTCAAATCTTGGATTTTTATTTTATATGAAAATGAAAAGCTGAAACTTTGGGACTATTTTTCCCATCAACTATATCAACTCAGGATCATGTGTACCAAATTTGGGAATTTTCCGATGAGTAGATTAATTTCTATAATTTTCTGAAGTTTAGAAATACTGAAACTTTGAAAATTTGTAGTATATTGTGTATATGTCCGAAAATTCTGAAATTTGAGTATATTGTAAAGCTTGAATTTATGGATTTTTAGAGACAAGAATCATGGAAAAAGACCTATGGGTGAATGAGAATTTTTAGAGAGAGAAAGCTTCCTTGAAGCTTTAATAGTAGGCACAAGGTGTATTTTCATAGTTTATCGAAAAATTATGATTTTTACATATATGGTGTAGATTGATTTTATATGAATTTAGAACTTTGAATCACTTCAATTGGATGTGAATTGTGAGAGAAATTGAGAACCGAAGTTGCCGAAAAATCGGAAATTTTATTAACGAGCCTACTTTGGCATCATTTTTAAATATGTTCGGATGGGAGGTGTTATACACCACCATTCTATTTTGAAAGCTTGTATCACACAGATTCTATAACATCTTGAATCATCCAAATCGGATGAGTAACGAAAGAGATATAAGTGTGCAAAGTTGGCCAAAAAGATGAAAAATATGGACGTATCATGTACGTGAGTGTACATGTATGATTCGGTGCTATGAAGGTGCATAGTAAACCATACACCCTCTATTGCAAATTAGCATTTGTGGCTATCATTTTAACTTGGAATTATTTTTAAAAATCCTATTAAATTAAGTTGATATTAATGGGTACAAAAGTTGCTGTTTGGGAGGCATGAAAGAGCCTAGAAAATTATGGAGCATAATGAAGGTGCACCATAAGGCTTACCATGTGACCTCATTGTATTTTGACTATTCTAGCATGATTTTTCAATCTAACAAAATTTGATAAATTCTACAAAAATAAAACAAATGTTCTAGAATGGATTATTGTATAGAAAATACATGTGGATAGAAAATTAACTATCTTCCAAATTGTGAGTCTTTGGAAAATAGTTAAAAATCATGAATAATTGATTTTTATAAAATCAGGATGATTAGTGAAAGATCTTGGAAATACAAGTTATGGAAATTATATTGGCATATATATAAACTGTTAATATATGCATGTGATATTTGTAAAGTTTATAACATGCTGTTATTATTATGAATAAAATGATGAAGCATGTTAATTGTTATGTATAAAATACATACGTGTGATATTTGCCATAATTATTGCACATAAAATTGGCATATGGCATGTGGTGATGATGTTATGAGAAAGTGACTGGGCTTATCAGTAAATTCCATACATCTCATAGTAACAATATGTTTTAAGAAAATAAAACCGTGCACTTGTCATGTGAATATGCGTATATGGGCGCGCATGTTACGCGTGCAGGCAAAGCGGACAATATTGTTACTTGAAGAAGTACGGGGTGTTACAGTGGCACAGTTACATGTGGTGGCTCAAGTTGAGTGAGCAGAATGATTTATTTGTATATCACTGATATAACTGTTGATATGAGATATATGTTGAGTTGATATACTATGAAATGTATGCACGAATTGACATACGTGAATTGTTGATATGAGATGTATGTCATATGTATTGCATGTAATAATTACATCTGGCATGAGACACAGTTACATGTGAAATATATTGCATAGAAAATCATATGCATTTATGATTATTTTTGTAACTGTGGAAACGAGGAGTTGAGATACCACCGCTGGACAAAAGATCCTGGAAACAGTTAGTGCACTAATATATCACCCTTGCTAAAAACAGTACGTAAATCCTCTTGTCAATGAGTGACAATCGCGGTAGGTCCTAAAAAGGCGGGGACTGGGTGATATACATCCTAAAAAGGCGGGGATGTTGTTGTGGTAAGATGGTTGAGTACCTTAAAAATGAGGGAGCCATCTGTTATGATGAAATGGTGAATCCTAAAATAAGGTTACCATCAGTGTGAATGGTTGATGTTTTGCAGGAAAAGCAGAACAGAGGAAATGACAGGTATGACTGCATGAGCATTGCATCGTATATCTGTCATATGCATAAAGCATGCATGTAGTGTAAAATTATTTATTGTGAAAAAGTGATGGATATATTCTGTAATATATATAAATGAATTACAGATATGATGATTTATTTATGTGATATTTGGCTGATGATAAAATTTGTTGACAGATATGAGAATGTGGAAGGATGTGAATATTTCTGAATGTATTGAGACAAGAAGATATTGTATTCTTGTAATATGATTTACAATAATAAAAATGACTCACCGTGGACGTAGGCAATTTTGCCGAACCACGTAAATCCTGGTGTTTCTTTATTTTTCTGTTATGTGTTTTCTTTAAGATGATGACACATTATCAACATGAAACTCTATCCAACTCAGTAAACTAAATGGATGTTTCTGGAATTCGAGTACATTACGGGACTGTACTCATGATACAAACTAGTACTCAGCGCTATCTTTAATTTTTGAGATGTTGAAAAATTATTTAAAGACTTCCGCACGCGTATTTTGAAAAACTGTTTTAAACTGTGTTAATTTTAAAAAGAAATTACTCAAAAGATAAGCGCTTGGTGTTTTATGTCACTGTGGCATTTCCGCATAGGGGTTACCCTGTGTGGGGTGTTACATACAGATATACATGTATACATGAAACTTGTCTCTAAGATTTTTGTATATTTATATTCATATTTATTTTTTTATAATTTTTATTTTGCTGTCCATACAAGATTTCCAGATAGCAAAATCTTTTTTTAAAAAGAAAGTAAATAAACGTTTATAGCTTTAATTATATAAAAAAATAAATATGAATATAAATATCTCCAAAATCTTTTTTGGAGATACATGCATATATGTTAACTGCTATAATATAAAATTAAGAAGAAAAAATGAACACAATATATAAACTCAAGTATAAATTTATTGAGTGTATAGTTGTTTTTGGCATAAAAAATTCGAAATATATATATACAGTGATAGGCATACATAAGAAATCCGAATTATAATCCTACTTGAATCTATGTAAAATATGAATTTTATTGAACGAGAACATGAAAAATTTTCAGAGGAAAATTACAATTTAATATTACATATTCACCTTTCAATCTTTAACATCTGGAGCAAAAACTCATTCCAAGTATCAACGGGGCCTGGCAAGCACCAATGAACACAATCAGCCATGGTCACATTCTCCATCTGGCCTCATCACCATAGCTTCAGTTGTATCCATCAACCTAAATAATTTCTTCCCTTCCCTTTCAGCTGCCTTTAATTTGCTATGGAAGCAACATAGCTAGTTGGTTTACCATAACTATTAAGGGCTGCTAGGTGAATCCCCAAAGTAGATTAGTTCGATCAGCAACACCTGTCTCCACAGCACCAGGACCAGTACCTAGTTTTCTGCTCCTAGTTCTCCATGTATGTAGAGAATGCTATCTTTAAAAATTCAAATTCAAAAAATTTTCCGATAATATTGGATTGTAGTTACAATCTTTATAAGATTAGTCAACTTTATCTCTAAATGCAAGATGGTAGCTCAATATATGGAAAGGGTATATTTGTCAATCAATCAATATTAATTTAATTTAATTTTAATCAAGAGGGGCCTAACGGTATAGCATCTTATGTTTTGAACTTCTTGATAAATAAGATCGTATTTAGGGTCCTTTTGATCATTTTTCCCAAAAAAAAAAAAGAAGGAAGGAACTGAACTAGATTTTAGCATTTGGGTAGCTAAAGGGTTGGCCATGTAACAAATTGATTCTATTATGTATCTTTTCTTTCCATTCCACATGGCAGAGTTGGTCGGATGCTTCATCACAAATATTTCTACAGGGGACAGGGATGGAGACTTAGGGGCTGTTTGGCAATCTAGAAAATTGGTTCAGAACCAATTTATCTGTCCAGTTTTATTCATATAAGTTTATAGCTGAACAATTTTCATTTACAATTTGTTTGTCTGAAAATGGGTTCTGTCCCGAGTTTTTTTTTTTTTATACTGTTTGGTTCACATTATCCTGTAATTGTTCTATATATATTGCAATTACATGTTTTTATATAATATATAAATATAAGCACATGAAAAATCACCTAATTTAAGTTCATAAGCTAGGCTTTCATAAATTTATTTGATACATCAAAATTCCAAAGTTTAGAAGCATGTGTTAATAAATAAAGATTATAAAAAGAAAAAAAATATATAGTTCAATAAATAAAATATTTCACACAAGTAGTTTTTAAATCCAAAATTAGTTGCATTGCCTTTCTTCCTATGTCTAATTTGAGATTGAGATCCTTAATTTTGAAACCAAGTCATATTGACCCATTTGAAAAGTGATTTCAGAAGCATTTTTTTACTTCAAATAATAATGTTTATAATTAGATGGACATGTCTATCTTATATAATATTTGATAGAAATCAAAATTACGATGGTCTGACCTATTGGAGCAATAAATCAAACACTTTAGAAACAATAGATAAAGGAGAATGTAAATCAAACACTTTATTATTAATTGTTAGCTCAATTTTTCTAACATTAATTTGTTCTACATTAACATCTTATCTAGTTCTTTTTTTAATTTTGTTTTGTTCAAATTATTTCGTAATTGAAATTTTTTTCATAAATTTAATTTTTTTTCTTTTGTTCAAAGAATATAAAAGAAAAAAAGAAATGAATGATTAAAATATTTTAAAAAGAAAAAAAAATGGCTTATCAAAGCTACGTTGAATAAAAGGCATTAAATTTTAACAGGAAAAAGAGAAGAGGAGAGGAAAAGAAGAGATATAAGTAGAGGAGGGTTTTTTTATTTTTTTATTTTTATTTTTTTTATTAATGGTTTGGGCAGGGTGGCAATTTTTTTTTTCCTTTCTAATTGATGGCCACGTGGCGTCTTGATGGCAAAGAAAGTGGGAAACGTAAGAAAGAAATAGAATTTCAAGTTTCAGGGGAGCTTTGGCAGTAGAGGAGTGGGTCCCGCGTTAGATGATATTTGGTTTTTCTAGAAACCAGCATTTTGCTGGAATGCATGTGGCCCGCTTCTTCACACAAATTAGAGTAAAGTGAAACCAGTTTTACACCATGAGATGACTTACCAAACACGGGCCAAGTAATTGGACCGTGGCTGTAGCTGGTAGACCCGGTTTTGGGCGATTGCCAAACAGCCCCTTACTAAAGATTAGGGGTGTGCAAAAACCCGCCCAACTTGCCCGACCCGACCCCATCCCATCCGCAATCCGCAGTTACAATGGTTAGGCGAGTTGGGTTGGGTGGATTTGATGAATTTTTTGCGGGTTGGGTCGGTTGGCAGGTATAGAGGTGACAACCCGCCCAAAACCCGCCACCACCCGCCAAATAATTATATATAAATAAATAATATATTTATATAAAATAAATTTTATTACTACATTATATTTTCCCTTAATTGGATGTGCTTGCAAGTTAGTGTTTTTTATTTCTTTAAAGATGTTTATTATGATAGTTTGAATATGCACTTATTTGATTTGATATTTTTTCAATTTTGAATGTGAAACCATATGTTAATTTGTAAGATTTTTTAATAATAATAAACTTTTATTATTATGTATCTAGTTAGTAGCTTATATTGTTGTAGGGCAATTTTATTTTGGCACTTTAGTTTATTACTATTGGAAGAATTGTTTGGATTATAGTTTAATTACTAAATAACACAATATTGCATTGTTATACACAAATTTGAAGTGTTTTTGCTCGTTAAAAAGAATTTAAGAACTTTAGGTGTTTATAAAAAAAAATAGTAATTGTAGACACCCCATTTTTACCAATTATTTCTATCATATACTTATATAAATGATCAACTCGAAGAGTGGATTATTTGGTGAGGAATTGGTCTTGTAAAGACCAAACTACCCAAATTGCCATTTTCTGAGGAAAAGGACAATTCATTATTTCATGTGTACATTTGGATTGGAATCAACCCATTTGTATTGCATTTGAATTTTGAGGTGTTTTAGAACATCCCTGTAAATTTTCATAGCTTTCTGATGAGAGCTCGATAGGTAATTAGGGTTTTTGCGACATGAAGGGCATTTTCGTCCTTTTTCTCGTATAATTTCTGAATGACCTCCGAATTCGAAACGGATTGTTTCATGAGATTTATATGGATGTGGGGAGTGTATTTGGAGTTCCAATTGAACCTTTGAATGGTTGGGATAGATTCGCGCAAAATCGATCCCACAGGTAAGAATGAGCTGAATTAGGGTTTTGTTCAAATCAACCGTGAATTGGTCATTTTCACCAAAATGAAAGATTTTCAAAACATGTTTTCAAGTACCAATTTCATATTAAAACCATGTTTTTAGAAGTGGTGCAAGCCTAATTGATCAATTTTACAAAACAAAGAATGGTCATATGACCAATTTTGGCACAACCGGGTCAATTGGCTAGCTTTTTGCTAAAACCCTTGACCATGGTCAATTATTTTTAACCCAAAAACATTCTAAAAATGTGGAGGATCAAAACACGGTCGTTTTGAGCCCTGAACCATCGAATTTGGATCAGATTTGACCAAAATATGGCCAAAATTTGAAAACCCTAGAATTTGGGAAGAAAAAATGGGAAGTCAGCATGGTGACCGTCCTAGCTAGGACGGCCAACCGTCCAGCCTAGGACGGCCAGCCGTCCAGGCTAGGACGGCCACCAGCATGCTCGATCAGATTTTGCAATTTTGGAAATTTTCACCTATTTTGGCCGATTTGATTTGATTTTTTTGGGATGAATTCGAAGGGTTTCAGCTTTCAAACCCTAAGGAGACTCATTCTAAGCCCTAGGATTGTTTTTTAGATGGATTAATCCTAACCATTCAAGGTTTTGAACCCTAGCTCTATATATGCTGCATTATGGAGTTAGAGGAGAGGGAAGAGAATTTTAGGGTTTTGAGAAGGAGAATTTTAGGGTTTTGAGAAGGAGGCTACAGATCTGGACCTTCATCTTTACACCATTGAAGGGGCAAGAACTCAAGGCTAGGAGCTTGGAGGAAGGTAGCCAAGAAGGGGGGAGAAGGGTAAATCCTTAACCTTATTCTTGTTTTCTTGAATTCTTACATAAGTCTATGATGCTATGATGTAAGTTCTCTTCATTCTTATATGAGATGGATCATCTTTTTCTTTTTGCTATGAGAATGTTTAACATGTTAGGGTAGTTTTTTATTTGTTTATGCATGATTAGAATAGAATGTAGTTTTTAATATAGGACAATAGTATGTTCATCATGAATAAGGTTGGTTTTATTTTGATTATATGTTAGTATGCATGTTAGGGTTAACTTAGTTATGATTTTATGTGAATTAATGTGTCTAGGTTATTTATTTATTATGAGCATGTATGTTTAGAATAGTTACTTGTATGATGTTATATGCGTAATCATAGTTAGGGTATTTTTTTATGTTGATTTTATGTTATTTTATGTGATTAGGGTTAATGTGTATGATTAGTGTAGTTTAGTTATGTGCTTTATGTTAGAATGCATGTCTAGGGTTGTTTAGCTTAGTTATGATTTTATATATGCATGTTAGGGTTAGTCTTTTGATATTTTATGTGTGCATGCATGATTAGAAGTAGCTTTATCGTTGTTTTATGTGAATGTGCATGATTAGGGTTATTTTTATTATGATTATATGTTTAGCAAGCATGTTAGGATATTTTTCATTATGATTTTATGTGATTAGATGTGTTTAGGACTAATTTCGCTATTATTTTATGCTAGTAATCATGTTTAGGATGAGTTTTTCCATTATTTTATGTGTAAGCATGTTTAGAGTAAATGTTGATATGTTCATGTTGTTATTTGAATCTCATGATAATTGATTGGTGATTTTAATGGTAATATGAGTACGTTAATATGTTATTTTGACATGTGATGAGTCTTGAGTCTTTTTGTTTATGCTTTGTATGATTATTTGAACACTTGCCATGGATTTGATTGTTTGAATATAAAAAATGTGGACGAGGGAGCGTGCAAAGGTAAGATCCTTCCCTTGTGATATCAATTTGATGGTTTGGATATATAAAATGTGTACGAGGGAGCGTGCAATGGTGAGATCCTTCCCTTGTGTTTAAATTAATCGTTTAAGCATATTTTGGTGTAATTTTTGACATGTTTTTTGCATAGTAATTTAAAATATTCATGTAGAAAGCATGCTAGGACATTTTCACATTTTTTATTCTTTGTTTTCATGGTTTTTAGAGTAGTTTAAAGTACATATTCAAATCTGTCCAGATTTGTTTATGTCCTTAAATCACTTCTAAAAATCATTTTAAGGCCAAATCCAACTTAGAAATATGCTTAGGTTCATATAGATTAATTAGTGTGCATTTAGGAGCATTTTCATGTATTGTTAGAATTGATTACATGCTTATTTGTTTAAATTTCAGCATGCATTGCATTAGTATTTTTAGGACTTTAGAATAACTTTAGGGCTAGCTTGGGACCCCAGGCTTAGGAAGGTCACTTGACCTTCCCTAGGACTGTCATTTGTTGTAAGGACCGCTATCTGATTTGTGTATTTTATTTGATTTAAGAGTCTATCTTCGAGGGATTTTCTAAAAAGATTTTAATGTGATTTTTTATAATGAATATGATTTTATGAGATATTTGATTATTAAATGATTTTCAAAAAAGATTTGAAATGTTTTAAAGATTTTTACTTTGGAATGAAATTCCTCTCAATATGATTTGTTTTCTTGAAATATCTTTGAAAAAGATTTTCAATTGGAATTTAATTCTAAAGATAAGAATTGTTTAGAATATTTGGATTTTAAGAAAGTCTTTTAATTTGAAATGATTTTGAATAAATGATTTTAAACAAACAAAAACTCTCGAAGTTTGAGTCTTGAATTAGGTTGAATACCTTTGATGATGTGATCGATTACAATAGGAGAGTCCTAGGGTAGTCGAACTACGTGGACTTTGATACTTGCTAGGTGATACTAGTAAGTTACGTAGGCGCTAATAGGGCTCAAGTCCGCCCTAGGATGCCCGTAGGGTATTCTAGGTTTTTAGGGTTTGTTTGTATATTTTTTTATTATTATTATTAATATAACTAATATAGATAATGCATTTATATCACTTTTTTTTTTTTTTGGTTGATTAGATTATTTAGGATTATTTGCATTGAGAAATTTAAATAGCCCAAATAAATTAGAAGTCCTTTAATCAGGGCGAGGTGGGTGCCTACAAGTGAAAGCTTGGAACCTTCCCACGTCGTAACCTAGCCCCCGGATCCAACTCTGGTTTGTAGACTGTCTTTTCATTGAAAATGGAGTTTGTTTTGTTTTGATTTTAAAAATAAAATATTTTTTATGGTTTCCTTATTCCTTAAAAATAAGGTGGCGACTCCTTTGTTTTGTTTTCTAAACCCCCCCTAATAACATCGCCCGGTGATGATGTGGACACCTCATAAAGCCCCCCGCCACGTGGCTGGTCCACAAAACTGGCGACTCCACTGGGGATGTCGAGGGCTAAACTTCAATTAATTTAATTGGGCTATTTAATTTCTTAAATTAATTAAAATCAACCACTTGCTTTTGTGTGACTGGATATCATTTTAGTTATATTAGCTGCATGTCATTGTGTGATAGGACGTTGTTGCCTTGCCAAACGATGGTCTAGTCCTGATCCCTGTCTCGACTCGACACTAGGGCAATCATGACGAAACCATCAACCTATTGTCAAGTACCCTTCGAGGTATATCAATGACCAATCAGTACCGTTTGACCCACGCGGCACGCCATGTGTCACATGTGGTTAGGTATATGGATTGGTCTGCAATAGGAACCTTTATACCTACCCTTTGCATTAGTCCATGTAGACAGCCTGTAAGACACTCTACCCCACAGTGCTTGCACACACCTGTTATGCTGCCGAAATTTTGACACACAATTGTACAGTTATGCTGCCGAAATTCCTTTTGGTATTTAACTGTACCATTATGCTGTCAAAATTTTCCTTGACACATACCTACGCCATTATGCTGCCAAATTTCTTTTAGCACATAATTGCGTCGTTATGCTGCCGAAATTGTCCCAATTTGATGTGAGCCTTGTTTGTGAATGCTAGAACTTTGGGATATGTACCCTTAGATAAACTTTAATATTTTTAATATAGGCCCTTTATTTTAAGGATTTTGGTCCTTAGAAAAAAAGGACTATTTTGAAGATGGAAAAGAATATTCTAAAGGTACATGCCCTTTTCTGTGATTAGGTTGTTTTGGCTTGTTTTGACTAAGACCTTCGATTCAAAGGAAATTGTCCTGAGAATGAAGGACTAGTCATTGGAATTGCTCTTTGAGCCCTGTTTGGTCAGTCATGTTTTATTTCCCTATTGGTGATTTCGATTTATTTCCTAGTTTCTAAGGAAATGCCCTTGTGAAATAGGGAAGTGAATAAGAATTATGATAGGACGGTTTTCTCCTTTCTCTTTCTTTCTATTTGGATAGTACCTCTTTGATAGTCTGTCAATAGGTTTTGAGCATCATGGACTCTTCCGTTTTTCTAAAAAAACCCATTT
>JAESVK010067454.1:6325-21278 GCA_017140935.1 Hamamelis virginiana
AATTAAAACAATATTAAGACAATATGAACAAGCAAATTCAACTCATTAAAAAGGAAATCTTACCTCTAAGATTCGTCCATCCAAAGAATCTATGTCATCTAGTAGCTATCTTCGATAATAACGATAATGTAGTTCCTTTCTACATAATTTTTCCTGTTTCAGTAGAAAAAAATTGAGCTATTTGTAGCCAAAACATGAAGAGCTGAAGGATTTTTCATTTATATTCCTCTAGACAGTGAGACTAATAGTGCTGCTAAGATTTGATTTGGTAGCATGGCATTTGACAACTGGGAGAAAGCATAACTAAGCAATTAACAAGTGGAAGCAAATTTTAGTTAGCAAATAAGATGAGAAATAAATGCAAGCTCAATTCGAATAAAGCCAAAATTTTAATGTTCTAGAAAGATACTACCTACAAAAAAACTATAAATATTACAGTCGTACATTGACACAAGAGGATCATCCAATTTCCTTTTCGAGATTAATAGTCATGAAATTAAAGATCGATCAGTCGAGGAATTCTCTTCTGTGATGTTGCTCCCGTTACATAGTTTTTTATCTGCTACGCGTCCTCTTGCATTTTTTAGCACCACTTTTCTATTCTGTTTCATTCCGGTTCCCACTGCAAATCCAATCGGAACAATCTTCGAAAAATGCACTTATAAAGATTATAAACCAATAAATGGAATGAAATATAGATAAAAGGAACTAATAAAGATTGTGATTGGGTGAGAAATAAATACAAGAATTGACCGTTGGATAACGTTGATTTGTTGTGTATGTCATTTATGCCAAAAATCACAGTGATCCAATGGTTGGTTTCTGAAAGCATTAGTGTAGAAGAAATGAAGAACCGATCGTTGTCCTCTTGCAATGAACCTATTTGGTCAGAAATAAAACAAAAGAAAGAGAATGAGAGGTTACAAACTATCAAAGATTTAGTATACATGGAGAGAAGATGGGAGCAAAGAAACAGTGGCATATGGTCAGATTTGAGAATGCAAATCAGAGAACATTTGTCGCTGGATAATTGGCTAGAAAGCATGGAGACCTTTCTTTAAGAAAACTAACGATCAAAAATGGGAAAAAATATCGCTCGTGGTACAGCGCTACGTTTGAGTAATAGCCACCAAGACAACCATCAACAAAATCTATTTAGCAAATTAAAAATAATCAAAAATACAAAAAACCAAGAAAAGAACACAAACAAATAATACAAATTTGGATGCGCTTTTGTTTTTCGAATGGATAGGTGGAATCACTTGAAAAGAAGCATTGCACATGAAGCAATGGCAAGCTCCAGAGTATTTTTGAAGGATAAACCAGAAATACGACCCAGGCAAAGACACGCAGAAGCATCAGGCTTAATGGCCTTTGTGTAATCAAGGGATAAAATTGCTCGACAATGTTATCGAAACAAAACGATCAACTTCCACGCTAGTGCAACTGCACTTTGGACAAGATTGCCATTGAGGAGTGTTGTGTAGTAAGGCAGAACAAGAGAGTTTCAGAAACTATCAGTAAAAATTTATTTCTCTGGGTTTGTTAGTAGGATTGAAAATGGTTAGAATGGACAAGCATGTGTACAACATCCTTGAAAATGGTTAGAATGGACAAGCATGCGTACAACATCCCAAATATGTTGTCACCGATTGGGAAAAAAATGTTGAGATGTACATTGTAGGTTCCTCCTCTTGCGTGCTGGTTAATTGAAATGTAACGACCACATGAACCAAAGTTGATCTACAAAAGTTTGTAACTACAGTGGTCTCTCTCTCTCTCTCTAAAGATAGTTTGAAGTAAAGGAAGCGGCAATTCTTTGAATAAATGAACCATAGCACCAAACTTCGCCAATGTGCTCGCAGCATTGGCTTGAACAGTTGCATTCTCAAGAATTAACAGATTTTATATACGATGCTGACAAATGGAGTTACTCCAATTCCCAAGCCAATGAGTAATAGGAGTTACTCCAACACAAATGCACTGTCAGAAAAATAAGAAATACTATATATATAACTAATTATTCATGTTATTGTTGTTGCTGCTACTTTGTTGTGATAACAACAAGAACAACAAGAATAACAACCACTAGTATTTTTTTCAAAAATTCACCCACTTAAGAAATTTTATTGAATAAATTGCGAAATATTGAATTGTATGCTTATATCAAGTTTCATGGACGCTCTTTCGGCCAAGTAGACCGCCCCCTGGTCACAAAAGCAACTGTTAAAAGGCATAAAAATATGTACGTCAGCAGTGCGAATATTTTTTTAAGCTCTGTAGTCCAGTCTACTAAGGTTCGTTTGTCGACACTCAAGTAGTCATTTGTTTATTTCTGTGGGTCAACCAAACATAGAAAAAATTAAAATGAATCGTAACAAAAAATGTATTCACAAAATATATATATATATATATATATATATATATATATGTATATGTATTTAAACTATTTGTAGGGGAAATTTAATATAAATACAGTAAAATAAAAAATCAAAAGTAGATTATAAAACATAGAAGGCATATTTAACACAAACAAAGGAAAGGCTGGAAAAGTGTTCACCTTAAGGGTATTTAAGGTTTATCCTCTTAAATGTAGATTTTCTATATACACTGAATGGTTATTCTCTTTTGGTGATGTTTAAGGTTAAACCTTTGAAATGTAAATTATATAAACTATAAATTAGATCTAAAACATATTTTAGAAATTAACAAAATAACACAGGAAAATAGACAAAAAAAAATAAGAAAATTATGAATAACATAATGAATCTAAAATAACACCAAAAACGAAACAAGAGCAGTAAATTTGCCTTTAGTTTAAAATTTTGAAACAACTGAATTTTCCTTTGTAGCCTGATAAATCATTTGGTGGTAAATAAGAAAATTATGACCTAGATTATCAGTCAAACTTTGTGAAAAAATATTAATGTTATGAAATCAAAATTAGTATCATTCCAAGTCTGATTCAGCTCAGATGCTTAACAGTTTTTTTAACTATTTCAATTGTTCAATGATCACAGAAGTCCAAATTAGGTTCTTTTCCATTGTTAATAACTACAGATGATATCAAGATATAGGAACAAAATTAGATTTAATCACTTAATTTAAAAGTATGAGCTTAAAATTTGGAATTTCTTTATTTAGTGATATCAAATCAACACTGGATAGAAAAAGAAAATTCAAGAATCCAAGCATATGTACAAGAATGCTCATCCCAAGCAACTTATAGCTGTTTCAATTGTGTGAAGTTTCCAACATACTCAGCGAGTTGACCAGTAATTAAGCAAATTTTCAATTCCCTGCACCACACAATACAAATTAATGAAAATAGCTCTAGAATAAAGAAAACAATCTACCAGGTAGAAAACATAAAGAGAGAAGACACAGAGAGAGAGAGAAATGAGCGTATAAAAAAGGGAAAGAGACAGGGAGAAAGAGAAGAAGAGACAACAGCAGGTTACCGGAAAAGCAAAATGAAAATATATCATATGATCATAAGTCTCACCGCAGGACTACTTGAATAGGCTTTATCTGCAGAAGTAGAAACCTGTGAACTGTGGAAAATAAGTAAACCAAACGTTAAAAAGGAAAAGAGACAGAGAGAGAGAGAAAAAGAGAGAACGAAGGGTTATCAGAAAAGCAAAGAGAAAAAGATTTGAACTCACCACCTTTAACCGGTACAGGAAAAACAAACCTTCAAGAAAAAACATATGAAATCATCACCTTAACAGATACATAAAAACGAAAGCTTCAACCGAAGCTGAAAAGAGACCACCTGCAATCAGACCTGAACAGAGTTACAGTGGTGAGCTCTGAACTTGATGCCGAAGAGAAACGTTGGAGAAGAACCGAGAGGTGTATCGCAGTCGCTGTGAGGGGAGAAAAGCGTTTCTCAAAAGCTTGATCAATTCCGCAAATGACTTACTCGCCCAAACATAACATTTTAGGGTTACGACTATAAATCATAAAATAAGAATGGCAAAGCTACAATAGGTAGAAATATTACAAATAAAGACATATAGAGCCGAGTTCTGAACTTGATGCCAAAGAGAAACGCTGGAGAAGAAAGCACAAGTCTATCGCAGTCGCGGCCAGCGCACAAAACCAAATCTCAGGTCCTCAGCTCCGTCGCAGACGCTGGTTGCCCGCCCTCTCAGCTCCGTCGCAGACGCTAGGCTCTCGCCTTCTCGGTGAGGTGTGGACTTCGTGAGGGGACAATAGCAGATGTGAAGCCTGCTGGAAGTCGACAAAAGGGTGAGCAAGAAGAAATGAAGAAATCAACAAAGACGCCGGAAAGTCTACAAGAAAGACAGAACAGCGCAGTCTGCAGGCTGTCGAATCAATCAGGTTTTGATGAAATGACTGTATTGCCCTCTGATTTTTATCGTTTTTGGCTTCAGTTGTTATGAAGGGTGTTTTAGTAATTGACGCGCCCCTAATTATCGATAGGCGGTGTCCTGCCACAATCCAGTATGCAGCCTGTGCTCGACAGACGACCTGTCGGTTTCACACTCAATTGAGATTTCTCATTTGACGAATTGACCCACACGTGCGAGATGTGAGGAATCTCGATCGGGCAATTGACACAATCAGCGTCGTTTTGAAGAGGAAATCACGCGAATTGTTGCCGTTTTGGACGAATTAAACAGTAACTTTCCAATCCACTCTTTCGCTCTTTTACAGGTAAAGAAGATTACTATGTCCTTATTAGTCAATTTGCTTCTACCTATTTTAAGCATTAAAAAATTATGGATATGAAAAGAGGAGATTGGAGTTACGATAACAGCACCCATTGATGTTTTAGGCTTTTGGCTGCAGTGGGTCCACGGTTTTAGTGGCTTAATCTCGATGTTCCAAAGTCCTAAAACTTGGCCATAGAACTTCCAAATTTATGGCCTGACATGTGGACTCGCTCGATTCTTAATGAGTTCAGCGCTGGCCCGGAGCAGAAGCGAATGAAGCAATTAACTACTTAGGGCCCTAAAATTTCTTCCAAAAAATAGGGCCCCAAATTTTAAAGATGTCTAGATTTTATGAAATTTTGAAGAATAATTGAAGAAGAAGAAGAAGAAGGAAGGAAGGAAGTTGGGGCCCCCAAGATTTTAGAAATGTCTAAATTTGAAGAAAGTTTAAAGAATAATGGAAGAAGAAGCATGAAGATGGAAGGAAGAACTGCCGCCAAACCGAGAAAATCATTTCATCATTTCGCTATCTCCGGTCCTCTTTGTTTCACATTCTCACATCTGTTTTTCTTTCTTTCTCCCTCCTATTCTTTCCTCTTCCTCTCATTATCTCCCATTCACTCAGCCATATTTCTCAAATATGAGACTTGAGGATGAGCTTGCAACATGAGATTCTTATCCTTTCACAAAAAATGTAATATAATAATAATTATTATATTGGTAAAAATAATATAATATAATAGTTAATTAAAATTTCTTTTGATCACTAAATTTTAAAAATGCCTAAAATATGTTTAGAACATTTTTTGAAATTAAATTAATTAAAATAAAAATAAAATACATATATTATTTAGTGATCAAAAGAAATTTTAAAGTCCTGTTTGGATTGGCTTTGCCTAAAATTACATTTAAAGTTCAAAATTCCACTTAATCTAACGGATGTGATGATAATCACTTCTAGATAACTTGAAGGGTGACAAAATAGTCGGCTAAAACTAGATTCCCGGCGTTTGCCAAATCACTTTTAGTGTGAAATTTTATATATGTGATGTAAATAAGAAATATGTGAAAAAATAGTTCTCCAAAATTGATTTTAGAAAATGATAATCCAAACAGAACCTAAGCCTACTATCGTTAAGATTTGAGCCCACTTCACTCTCTACATTAAATTGGCATTTAAATTTACTCAATAAATCACAGTTGCACTTAAGAAAATATACAAATGTCAAAAAGTCAAAGAGAGATTTTGATTAATTGAAAAGAATAAAGATGAGTAGAACATAAAACATTAGACTACTTCTATAGAAGGGCTAAACAACTTAACTACTTTAGTAGCTTTGCCTTTAACATCTTTGCATTTCTTTTTTCTCTATTTTTTTTTTCCTTTCATATTTATGTTTTGTTCTCAAGAAAATTTAGTGAAAAAAATAATAAAAACTTTGAATCTTCGAAAAATTTTCACAGTTGTGTTAAAAAAATTAGGACCCCATCCTAAATCTCATTTAGGGCCCCATAATCTCTGGGTCGGCCTTGAATGAGTTTCATACTTTCATGTGCTCAGAATTGCCATTCTAGGATGACTTTATTTAAGCTGGAGACTTACAAATTAGTTGAGGTGGGCGTAAGCTGGTCTGGACACCAGGTTATAAAAAAAAAAAAAAAAAAAGCCAAATCGAATTATTTCGTGACCCCGGCCTATGTGAAATGGCTTATATTATCATGTGAAAAGACTTATATGGGACTTGCAAGCCCCCAGAGTCACGTGATGAGCCAAATCATCACGTGCTATCATGTGAAAATGCTTATATTATTATGTGAAAAGACTTATATCTTCTGGCTGAAATGCCTAAATTATTTGGTTCCTTTCGTCCGGTGGTTGCAACTAAAAAACAATATTGCACTTTATATATCTAAGTATTGTAGTAGCATTTTTTAAAATTATTTTTTGAACTTAAAATTACACTTAATCTAAGAGATGGATTAATAATTAGTTTTAGATGATGTAATTAGAAGTGATTGTAGCAGAAGTTAGAGGACTCCAGCTTTTACCACAATCGTTCTAGTATGAAAATTTTAATTTGTGAATACATGGTTTGAACATAATTTTAACATAATATAAATAAATAGATTTTCAAAAATGATATTAGAAAAAACTATCACAAACGGACCCTAAGTCTATTTCCATCAGCCAACTAAGTGGGAGTGAGAAGTTTGAGATTTGCTTGGTGTTTCTTCCATCAATCATTCGGATTTACGCCGTATGTACGTATCAATAGATTATGGCTATTACAAAGAGAACTATTTCTCATCACATATCTTTTTAGAGTTCCATTGAAATTATCTTTTTACGTACTAAAATTTTCAAATTAAAAAGTATTTATGATAGCAGGTAGGAAATTTAGCTTTGGCCAAAACAAATTTTGATATACACACTCCGTAATCTATTATAGTTTTGAGACTTTAAACGAGTGTTTTTAAGTTCTAAAAATAACTTTAGCCAGAACTAATCCAAATAGGATATGATGAATCTATATACTCAAATTAATTTTATTTCTAAATGCGAGGATAAATATACGAAAATAAATTCTATTACAACAACATGCCATCAATTGAAAAAGACGATCATTTAGGCCACCAAAAGTGTAGCCACATATATCATTAGAAAGGTCAGTTTAAGAACTTACAACATAAAAAGAAGAATAAAGAAGAAGAAGAAGAACAGAGAAACAGAAGTGCTGTTGTGTTTGGGATAACTTTTACTTATTTTTATGAAGAAGAAGAAGAAGAAGAGAAGCAGAAGTCAGTTATGTTTGGAAACTGTATTTTAAAAGTGTTGTTGATATTAAAAGTATTTTTTTGTTTGTTTGGATACCATATGAAGAAGTTGCTCATGCTATTAAATTGACACTAATACCGTACCCTTACAAAATGCTTATTTATTTTTCTACTTGTCAATAAAATTATAAATAAATTTATTTATAAATAAATAATTACAATTATCAATAATAAATAATATAAATAATAAACATGTATTTAACAAATAATATAAATAATATTTAATTAATAATATATTAAGATTAAGATATGGACGGAATATTTTTTTGTTGAAGTGCATTGTTAATGGACAATATTGGTATTTACATATTTTTGGTTAAAATGTGAGCCAAGTGATCATACTTCAACTTATTTAAAATGTATGGGGCAAGATACTTCAAGAGAATTACGTGTTTAATTCTATTTATTCTTATTTTGCGAAATAGATATCAAAAAATTAAAAAAAAAAAAAAAAATTAAAAACTTTTAAGTAGTTGGTCGCTCTTTCCCAAGAGGCAATACATACGAAAGAACTCAAAACCATTTCATCCCCTCTCAGGAAAACAACGGCGGATCAATGAAAACCTCAGTTTCGAGACTCAATCCGGTGGTCCACAATTTATGAATGGACACGTCGGCGCTTACGTATTCTACAATGACACCTCCTCCTTTTACAATCTCTTCGGCTCTTCCAAAAGCTTCCAACAAAGATAAACGCTAGCCACATATTCGCTTCCAACGCTTGACTATTATTATTTCAAAGACTGAATTGCCCTTTCCACGACGGCAAAATTACAAAAAATTTCCCTATTTGGAATTTACAAGTGTCCGGTCAAAACAGGCGAGTATATATGCTTTTAATGCTAAAAACGACACCGTTTCTTGGTCGGCGTCGTCAATCGGATTCCAATCATCATCTCTCTCTCTCCTTCCTTCTCTCTCTTTCTCTCTCTATATAAGCTTTTCGTCCTGCTGTATAAGACTGTAACGCAACAAGTCAGCAAACATTCCAGCTAACAGAATCTAAAAGGTTATAGAGAGAGAAAGTAACAGAGAGGTCCTGAAATGGCGACGACGACAGAGAAACCGGTGATGGTGGTAGGAATTGACGATAGCGAGCACAGCTTTTACGCTCTGGAGTGGACACTCGATCACTTTTTCACTCCTTTTGCTCCCAACGCTCCTTTCAATCTCCTCATCGTTCACGCCAAACCTACCGCTTCTTCCGCCGTCGGTCTCGCCGGGCCTGGTAACGACAAATCCATACATGTACTTTATGTATATATATATAGAAATGATTGGTATAATTGGTATTTATAATTTTATATAGCTGATATGATCGGTATAATTGTTCATTTTCATCGCTGGATTTAGATTAGGTTGAAATCGGTGATGATTGCATGGTTGTATTTGATTAAGTCAGTCTGAAGATGTTTAAGTGTTGCTTTTAATTTGCTGATGTTCATATTTGTTGGAATTATGATACTGTTCTGTTTGTTTTGACGGAAAATATTTTTAGCAGAAAAATTTCCTAAAAATCTAAAAATATTGTTTCGAAGGACAATTTTTCCTCAACTAAAATATGAATTTTTTTTTTTTTTTTGGCAAAGAAAAAAAATTTGTTTTCCTGAAGTTGGAAGTATGGAAAAAAAATTATGTTTAGCTAAGTGAAGAGAAATGATAAATTCTCCCCGGATGTCACAGAAAAATATCCATCAAGAAAATATTTACTATCCTGAAAAATTATTTTTCCGCTTATAAACAAACAGAGCTTTTGAATTTTCTTTTTCCAGAAACTATTTCTATTGGAAAAATGTGGAGGCAGTGATTTATTTTGTTCTTAACTGGCAAATTTTGAATAGGTGCCTCGAGTTTTTTAAGAGGTCGCTTAATATTATTGATCAAATGCAGGAGCTGCTGAGGTTTTACCATACGTGGAGGCAGATTTGAAGAAGATAGCTGGCAGAGTTGTTGAAAAGGCTAAGGAAATTTGCAGCAGTAAATTGGTAATGATGAACTGGATTGCTCCCCCCCCCGCGATGCTGCAAAAATCTAAGTGATGACATTGAAATTAACTGAACATTTTCTACTGAATCTCTTATTATATGTTTGAAGTTCTATGAACAATAAGTTATTTTTTATTTCGATGTTATCACCTGTCATTATGAAATGTTGATGAATTGGGTTTTTAAGGTTTTGAACAAATTTATTTCCCACAATTTAGCACGGAATGGCAGTAGAAGTGTGCAGTTAGGGCTGTAAACAACCCAAATCTAGTTGAGTAGTAGGGTTCTTAGGCTTGATTCAATAAACTAATGAATTGAAAAGTAAGTTTGAGCTTAGCTTGTTTATCTTATGAGCAAGCTTGAACAAACCTTTTATTGAATCAATTTTGAGTTGAGCTCAAGTAGTTTGGCTGTTTAAATTATTATTGAGTTTATCGAGTTGAAAAATATGCTAATCAAGTAGTTTCTCTCTATAAATTACCGAGTTCAAATTTTGAGCTTGAATTAATGACTTGTTTCTCTTGCGAGGGAGCTTGAACAAACCATACCCAAGCCTACAAGGCTTACGTGTTGATGATGAGTAAATTTGCAAGTAGTGTTTTTTTTTTAAACATTGCGGTTTCTATGCAGGTGAATGATGTAATAGTGCTGGTGATGGAAGGTGATGCCAGGAATGTTATGTGTGATGTTGTAGAGAAACACCATGCGTCCATTTTGGTTTTGGGCAGTCATGGTTATGGAGCTATAAAAAGGTATACATCTCTTTCATTCCTAATTTCATAGCTAGAGCTTTGTCTTTTTTATTTTTTTTTGCTTTCTTTCTTTCTTTTTTTTTTTTCAAAATGTAAATGAAATGGAAGACTTTCTGAACTATCTGTTTATTTAATTTCTGCTACTACATTAGTATATTACCAAGGATCAGTACTTGTAATGATGCTCAACTTGGTTTTGCAGAGTCAATTTCAAAATGAGTTTATGCAATCAATAAATTCCTAAACTTGAATTGCCTCAATTACCTGTGGAACTTTCCAAAAATTGCATTGAGATGTTAATCACCATATAGTTCGCTTTTTGTTTTTCGGATCCTTTTGGTGGAAAGGATCTTTCTAAAACCTCAAGTACAATTTTTATGTGATGAATTAGAGAAGCGCTGCAAATAATTGGTTCATGCAGTAGGACGTGCAATAATTTCTCACTCATAAGCCTCTGTTTGGAACTCAGAAAAGTTGGAGGGGTTGGAAACAAAATTTCAGCATTTCCTTTCCTTTTCCTTGCTCTTTCAGAGATCCAAACAAAATCAAAAGGATGAGTAATTGAAGAGTTCGTAGTTATCTTCTTATATAGTGAAATGAAACTTATATCCTGTCTTTGCTCTTACTTTCATGCTATTCCTCACAACAAATATTCACTTCTTCATAAGTTGTCAAAGGGATCTCTTCAAGAAACCCCATTTTTACCAAACAAGGATGCATTCACAAACATACAACTACACACAACCGCACACAACTACACAGAGGAAGTAGGCTGAAGAATAAAAATTATCTTCTCTCTCTGTCTCTCAAATTATACCTTGTGACTCCACATGACATTTAACACAATATCAATTGTTCTTGCAGGGCGGTTTTAGGCAGCGTGAGTGACTACTGTGCTCACCATGCTCATTGCTCTGTGATGATTGTGAAGAAGCCTAAGATCAAACACTGAGCCACGTCTAAATAAAGAACAAATATGGCAGTTCCATTAGTAGTTATAATCAAATATTAAGTATATTAAGTCTCAATGTGCTTCCAATAGTATTTCATAATTATGCTGGACAGCTGGAAATTCTATATCTGATTGTATCTTTGTTTAGTCAAGCAATTATGGTTCATTGAAGATAATAAATGAAAGCTTAGAATTTGGGAAACTTTTTTGGGGATATATGGCATTATTGTTTGATTCGCTGTAATTTGTGTTCTTGTGTTTGAAAACATAACAGTGGCTGTGTTTGGAGTGTTTGGGAACAGACCTTCTTTTCATGGGTGACCAAATAGTCCTAAAGTAAATGGCCTTTGACCATTGATAAAAAGCGAAACTGGTATAAAACTTTTTGGTGCGGTTATTGCAACCCCATAAATTGGTTTTTACACCCTCTTAATTTTTAAATCCTATATGAATAAATTTAATACCCCCAGCACCATTTAAGTCCTAATTCAAGTTTCACATTTCGCGCCTCCTCTGTTAAGCCGTCTTCCTTTGCATTGTGCCGGACGCTGTTGTCTTCATCTCATGACCTAGGCTTGTCTCTCTCTACTCTCATTTCCGTCCTCTCAATCTTCATCTCCTTCTCCAAATTTTGGGAAGGAGTATCTGCACCCAAAAGTTAAAGGAGAGCTGAGTGGGGCATGGAAATCAATTTTTATTAGAATATTGGAATGTTAGATGTCTTTAATGGTAGATTTGTCAATGGGTTATACCTGAAATAGTAATTTAAAGGGTTTACAAACCAAATTTTGGGATCCACGCCTGGGGTTGCAAATGAGTTGAGTTTTGGGTTCCTCAAGCTTGGTTTGCTTAAAAGTTTAATTATTTTAGTTTGAATTGAGCTTGAGTTGTGGCTAATTGAGGCAAGTTTTGGTTTGTTTGAATTTAACTCATTTATTATTGAGCTTATCCAAGACATGTTTACGAACATCTTGATTCATATACAATTCTAAATTATAAGAATAAAAATTAATGCGGGAAAGTCTAAAAAGATGGCTTCTATATTCTAAGTTTATATATATTAGAAATTCAAAATGAAGCAAAAAAAAGGGGTTATGTTATATTGATCTTATTAAAGACTAAATTATAATATTTTTGTTTGAATTTAAACACAAGTCTATATTCATAAAGCTTGTTCACGTGCCTACTAACGAATCTGTTCACGAATATAAATGAGTCTAACATAGGTTTATTTGTGTTTGATTTGTTTAATAAACAAGCCTAAACTCCAACCTTGATTTAATAAATAATCGAACCCAAATGAGCTCATATCGAAGTGAGCTACCCACGAAAGCCTGGGTTCATTTGTAGCCGTAGACCATATACCCAAAGGCTTTTTTTTGGGAGCGGTTATTGCAACCCTCCAAAGTGTTAAGGAAACCCCATTTATAAATAAACCCTAATTGTTACTCCTAAATAAACCCCATAAATTTACAAAAATACCCCCAACCCCATTTAATGCCAAATTCATACCTACAACCCGTTCTCCCAAATCTTTCCTCTCATGATTAGTTATCGTTTCCAGAATTTACTTCTTTGTTGCCTTTTGAAACTCAAAAATTGAATCGCTCAGTAATAATGTTCTCGTTGCTTTGATATAAAGCATGTGATTGTAGATGGCATGAAGTTTTGCAATGGAAGAATAAATTAAAATGGTAGAGGGGATGTGAAATGAGAATATGGAAGATGTCTAACCTTCATCTTCTCCACTTCACGAACCTCTTAAAAAATTCTTGCCGAAACCCATATCTCAAACTCACGACCTCCTTTCAAAGGACCACTTCATTTCTTCTTTTCTCTGAAACCTAAAATTCTCCATATCTGAACTCAACCCAAGCTTCCATCTCCATCAATCACGAACCCCAAGTCCACCGTTGTTAACGCCGGAAATCCCCATTCTGGCATTCTCTATTTTTCTTTACAATCAATTCATAGCTTCCATTCATAGTAGCTACGGTTCTCTCTGTGAACTCATTCAGCCAAAATTTCAAACCCTTGATCCTGTAAGCATCATCACTAGAAGAAAATTTTGAAGTCGGATTTCTAGTTCAAAGTTCTGATTAATTGGAGAGCGCTGGATAGAATCATTTGAGACAACTGGGTAAGAATTAACTGTTGATTTTACTCTGATTGAATTTGTGAAATTTTGAATGGTGTGGTTGTATGGAGGATGCTGGATTGAATTGCTTTGGTTTGTTTAGTCACTGTTGAGTTTTTCATTTCCGTTGATGTTGGTTGGCTGAATACAGTGGATAGTAGCTTGCTAAGTTGTTCAGCTGTTTGAGCAGTCTGAATATTATGAATTACATGTTGGGGTCTACTTTGATTGACTGGGCTAAATACTGCTAGTGATGTAATACATGCTGCTACATGCTGCTAGATGTTGATTTGCATTAATTTGGATTTGAGGATAATTGTCATTTCTGAGGTGATAATGTTGCACTGAGCTGTTGAATAATTGGGTCTGTTGGCTGGATTCTGAATTGTGAATTGATTTAGTATTTTAGTGCTCTCTGTGGGCGAATTATTTTTGTTGGGTGGGCCTATTTTGATGCTTGGTGTGACACTATGTTTCTTGAGACTTGAGTTACATGCTATTGCTGGCTATGCAGTAAATTGATTTATTTTGAAAAGTACTAATTCTGCTGGCTAAATTGTTAACTTTTCTGTTGAGCAAGAGTTTTGGAGTTATCATTATTGTTGACTGGCTGCAATTGTTGGGGAAGGGTTAAACTCATGGGTGCTGCTGGTTAAAAACTGAGCTAAACTGGATAATTGTTCTTTTTTTTTTGGCTAAATTGGGGACTTGTGTTAATGGTAGGTGGCTTGGGATTGTGCTGAATTTGTTATGGTATTATGTCTTTAATTTTTGCTGCGGTTTGCTTAGACTATAGTGGTGTACTTGGGATTTGTTATTTACTGAACTGCTGTTGAGATTGTGATTACTTGCTGTGTTGTGTGGGGTTATTTTATATCACGATGGTCAATGGCAAAAACAAAAATGACGGAGGAATCTGTGAAAAAGAAGCATGATGCCACTGCTTATGTTCAAAAGAAGTGCCCTCTGGAGGTGCCTCTGAAAACAGGAGGGGCCTCTGGTGCCTATCTTCAAGGAAAAAAAACAGAAGAGAAAAATGAAAAAGAAAAAGATGGCCAAATCCACTTATATAGGCAAGGGAAAAGCAAAAGTGACTGACCTTCACCACCCATCTCTAATGAGGAATTTGAATATGAGGTACCATTGGGTTCTAAGGATGAGGATGATGAGCAGCACTTTGGCATTGATTCATTTTCTGAGCTGGGACAGCCGTCAAATGCAGAGGATTAAGGGTGAGAAGAGGGATCGTTTGGGGAGTCGGGTGAGAGGGGTTAGGGTATATTGGTAAAATCACAATATAATTAAACACTGTAAGCCACCGTAAGCCCCTATGCCAAATTTTGAAAGTGCAAGGGGCTAAGTGTCGGCTTTTAAAGTACAGGGGTGCAAAGTGTTTTTGG
This sequence comes from Hamamelis virginiana, assembly GCA_017140935.1. NCBI lineage: Eukaryota > Viridiplantae > Streptophyta > Magnoliopsida > Saxifragales > Hamamelidaceae > Hamamelis > Hamamelis virginiana. The sequence goes on from JAESVK010067454.1 coordinate 21,069, forward strand.
GTAATAGTACAGGGGAGCAAAGTGTATTTTCCCCTATATATATAATGCTATTCCCAATTTTGTTATGTAAGTTTCATTTAGCCGTTTGGTTCTCTGGAAAGTATAAGAAAAACCAATAGAAAATGCACTGAAAGTCTGAATTCTTAGAATTTTCATTACCTCGTGTTGACGAACGAAATCAGACGGGCGACCTCGGTCGACTCTCCTTTC
>JAESVK010067461.1:0-20525 GCA_017140935.1 Hamamelis virginiana
TATGATTGTTGCCCGATCTGATTATTGATTTAGTTACCCGATCTGATTTATGTTATCAAAAATATCTTGATTTGACCCAAAACCGCCAATCTTATGACGGTTCGGTATTAGCTGGATGGATACTTTAAACATTTAATTGATTTGACATGTATCTGGGATTTGTCATCAAAGAATATATGGGGTCAGAAGATATATATTCTAAAAAGGTGATATGATAATGATGATAGTGGCACGTCACGAAGGAATCTGCCTATATAAAGAAAAAACCTTGATCATGAAGAGGTAAGTAACAAAACCCACAAAAAATTAGTCTTTGATTATGTATCATCTAAAAATACTGACTGAACCATCGGAGTTTTTCAGGCGAAACACCTCACCGGTGTAAGGGATTAACCCCGGAACTGTCCATTCGTGATATCTTTATTTATTTGCATCCTCGTTTATTTTTTGACTTCATCAATCGTTATAATTAAATAATATTTCTCTCTTTTTATAAGATGAAAGTTAAATGCTCGAATATTCATACCTTAGAATGGGGGGCTAGGAAAATAATTATGTCTTATTATGTAGCCCAAGGGTTCATCTAACCTCAATCTTCTTAAGACCCGAAAGAATGAATTAGGATGCTAATCCAAAACCCACATATAGTGTATGGATCATGATTTATACTAATTACTTGTATAATCATCCTCTCCATTGCAAAATATTTTCTCTTTAATTGTTGGCTATTTTCACAGAAATTATTTTTAGGTAAACATAACCCAATATTTATATTTGGAATGATCGATAATAATGTCAAAAATATTTTATTTTTAACATGATCATTCAAAATATTTAGTTAGACATTTCTATTTTAAACGAACGTGAGTTTTTCAATGTAAACACTTATGAAACGTAAACATTTATGAAAGGAGATAGGAAAGTGGAACAGAAAATGTCGACTCCAGTAAATTAGTATCACTATCAACTTTACCACCCATCACTGTAACATCCAACACCATTAATCAATTATTACCACCAACTACGTATTAACACACTTTGGGTTTGAATTTTTTTACCAAACCTTCCAACTCCCATCAATATATGGAGTTTAAGTACCGTAAGCTTACCGATATTTATTTATGAATGTTTAGAGAGCTGGGATAAGAGTAGATTTTTATCCTTAAAAAAAGTAAAAAAATAAAAAAATAAAACAACCTTCTAGCCTCCCATCATACTTTTATAGTTCTATATGAACTTCTTACCATAAATTATTTATTTATTGAAAAAAAAAGAAGGTAAAAATAGTCGGCTTGAGATTGCCTGTGTCATCAAATTGGATTCGATTTGCTAGTGATCTCAATGTAAATCACTAAGTAGTGATCTGTCATTGAGATGGTGCCATATAAGGCGTTGTGAAATCCAAAAGTCCTTATTTATTTGTCTTGACTTGGGTACTAAAAGACAAATTTTTTTAGTAATATAGTCTTATGTTTCCTACTCATTTTTTGAGCAATAATCACAGTGATCCAACGACCAATTTTTTTAAAAATATCGTAAAAAGCAGTGACTATTCTGGTCTTCAAAATATAATCTTTTTTTTACTATCAGTTTTTTTTCAGAAACTGACTATAGAATTACTGTAATTTTTGACAAGCCTTACATACATAAGAAGGATCTCTAATCCAATATTAATTTTTTAAATTTTATTTTGCAGCTAGCCATATGGATGCCTATTAGCATTTCATTATTATTTTTATTTCTAATATATATATTAGCTCAGATAATTCGATTTTCTATTTGATTTTTTCTTTTTAGTATTGCCTTACTGTAAGATTGATCCTACCATAATGATCACTACCTAGTGATCTAAATTGAGATCAGTTGCAAATCCGGATCCCATCAAATTAAGATTCATACATCCATTGAAACATGTGTAGAAGTCCCATATGATCTTCACTTAAACCAAAATGGTTCATTCCACTTCTTAAAAAGAAGATGAAGTCAATCAGTTGACTACTATTCTTGGACAACTATAGTTGGAGGTAACTATAAACTTCCTCATTTAATTTTTCTTAAATCTTACGCTTGGTATCAGAACCATCCTTTGGACCATGTTGTTTAGTGAAATTTCAAGGATGCGAGTTTCTTGAAATTAGAGTTACTTACAATTACCCTGATAAACTTAATTAACTAAATAATCCTAGTTAATCTATGTGTTCAATTATCAACAATATACAGCAGAAAAGTAAAGTAGAAATAAGAACACAAAGATTTAACGAGGAAAACCCCAACAGGGTAAAAAACCACAAAGATGAGCATCAACTCCTCTATAAATAGAAGGCTCTCATTCAAGAATAGAGAACTTTTCCAAAGTATTGAAGTACGGCCAAACTCAAAACTTTCAACAAGAGAGTCGAAATTCTGTCAAACTCTAGACCTTCAAGCATTCATCAATACTTTAAAAAATTCAACAAGCACTAGACATAAGTGTCGAATCTTCCACTCCGAAGCCCGATTCAAGATCAAGATCACCGCCCTTTAATCAAATCAAGCCAAGAAATTTTGTTTAATTCAAGATCAAGATCATCACCCTTGAATTAAATCAAGCCAAAAAATCTCTTTGATTCAAGATCGAGCAATCATCGCCCTTGGATCAAGATCAAGACAAAAATACTTATTCGATTCGAGATCAAGCTATCCTAGCCCTTGGATCGTCAACCATCAAAGGAGAATTAATTAGAGGATTTTGTTCTTTTTGTAAAGAATATACCTATAAAGAATTGTACCCATATTTTATAAAGCAATACAATTTTACATTTGTCCATATTTTCTTGTCTTTAATTTTCAGGACACGAAATTTGTGTGTACAATTATCTTCATACAGTAAATAAAATTTATAATAAATAAATTATAATAAAACTTCACCGATATGTTTATAGATATATTAGCAATTTAACAAAAAAAAAAAAAAAAGTGTCTAACACCATTTTTCATTCAAAGAAACAAATGATTATTTGATAGAAGGGTGCAAAGTGCCATAATATAGGGGGTCAATGTGTTACAATTAAAACTATAGGGGTGCAAAGTATAAAATCAGTGACAGTTGAGGGTGTCAAACTGTAATTTCTTCCTTTTTTTAAACATGAGGTTTGGTTAGTGGTTCATGTCTCTCCCTTTATGGGACGAGATTCTAGATTCTAATCCTTATGGATGAGAATTAGCCCATTTGTTGCTCCCCTCCTCATTAACAACTAACCACTAACTCTACTAATAAATATATATATATATATATATATTTTTCAACAAGAAGTAGGAGTGCAACTTATAACAAAGCCTACACAGCCACATTGAAAAACTAATTGGAGACTAAGCCTAACTGTTAAGCATCTATAAAGGTTTAGTAAGCATGGTGATGGGCACTTAAAATTGTTTTGTTTTTGTTTTCCTACACGATAACAACATATTCTATTGAACATGATGAAGATAAATCACCAAAAACATGGAACTCAGCAAATGAGACCACTACAAATCTTTCGCAATTAATTAAACTAGTTTTGGATGCATTGTAGCAATGTATTGAACTAGCTATTGATGTATTCAATTTCCAATTGTATTGTATATATGCTCAAGGTCATTTGTAGAAGTTAAGCAAGGAACTCTAATTCAATTTCTGAAAATAAAATTAAACCATGCGAGATAATTTTCCAATAATTACCCATGAACATTCCAAAAATTATGCAGTGTACCCAGTACATGCATGCATGAACGAAACAATTTTCGACTACTTTATTATGTTGGTTTTGTATATGAAGAAGAGCCACACAAAATGAGACTATCATCTGGACCATATTTTTAGGCAATGCAGTTGCTTTATAGAACTTCTACTTTTGTGCACTTTTTAGTATTTTTTGTTTTAATGTAGAATATAAAAAGATGAGAAAGGAAGAGAAACATATATACCAGGATGTAAATGAGAATGGTCCGATTGCGTCCAATAAAAGAATCAGTGACAAAGGCCTACCTGCATGTTTTTCAAATCACAACATAATTCAATCATATATATCACTGAGTTTCCTATGAATTCTTCTCTCCTCTGTAGCGGCGTGCGTCTCCTATGATGAAAGATGCAGATCTCAACCGCAACGCAACATGATTCCACAAATTAAATATATTAAATATATATACAAGTATTGTTATTTTATGCAAAATCCCATTTGATTTGTTTTGCATAAACTAAACTACCCGTGCATCGTGAGCATTTCTAACACAAGTGGAAATTACCTACATTAAAATTGTATGTGTACTATAGTATATGTGAGTGCAAATTAAGTGCCTCACTCATGTTGAATTATCGACTTGTACAACCAAAAAGAGAGAAAAATACAATACAACGTGTATGAATAGCTGACCAAATTGTTGATTTACAATGACAAGTTCAATTCAACAACAACAATAATACAAGTCTCAACATCCCATATCCCTATTTACAGCTTACTAGTTACAACAATTGTGGCATCAATAATGGGATGTACTTCACATGTTGCTTCCCCTATTATACATGTAAGATTTTGCAAAATACAAGTAGGCAGCCAATTCTACTGCACTGAGCCCAGCAAGTAGCCAATAGAAGTAATCGAGATGTGCTCGATTAAGATTATCTGCAAACCAACTGTCATGGCCTTCCCCACCAGTGGCTTTCTCGATGGCAGAAATGAGAAAGCTGCTTAGAAAGCTCCCAACACCAAAGATACTAAGGTAGAGGGAGAGACCAACACTCCTTAATTCCTTTGGCACTTGATCGTAGAAGAACTCCTGTAGACCAACCATGGTGAAAACATCAGCAACTCCAAACAAAACATATTGTGGAACCAACCACCATACGCTCATTGGAATTGTCGCCTTTGGTATATCAACCAGCCCATATTCTATAGCAATATCAAGTCGTTTCCGCTCAACTATAGCTGCAATAACCATGGAAATTACTGATAAAAACATCCCTGTCCCAATTCTTTGAAGCATTGTTATCCCAGCTGGTTTCCTAGTTATGGCTCTTGCCAGAGGAACGAAAATGCGGTCATAGATGGGTATGAAGAGAACAATGGACAGGCTGATAAAGGATTGAAGTGATGCTGCTGGTATGTCGAAACCTGACCCAATTGATCGGTCCATAGTAACTCCTTGCTTGGTAAAGAAAGTTGATGACTGTGCAAACACAACAGCATATACCAAACTTGTAGCCCATATTGGAACCAGCCGTAGCACTGCCTTTGCTTCTTCAACCTCACTGATGCTACACACCTTCCCGTCTTCCTTCGAACCATCTGGCGCAAGCAAGGCTTTGTTGAGAAAACTGTCACATTAGAGTACATGAAATGCTATGTTAAATGAGTTCCAATCTAGTTATGTAATTAACAAACTTTTTCAGATAAGTAGTAAAAGTAGTTCAGTAAGTATAGCTACGAGTACAACTGCAAGATGAGTTCTAGCTACACAATGAGAACTTGTGTTAAAATAGGTGGGATAATATACTACGTTTGTATTTTTGTTTGATGAGAGATCTATTCTATAAGGATGCAATGTCATGGAAATGAATCTGTTACTTCTTTCCAGAGCATTTGAAGGCAAAGGTTTGTCCATTAGAATGGAGCCTTCAAACTAAATGAAGCACTCACTATTAGTGATTTTACAAAGAAATGAAAAAAATTCATTTCATGAAATAATACAATGGATTTTATTTCACTTACATTTCATATATGCTACCAAAACATAATAGATTCATTTATGCCACCAAAAATACACTAAATTATTTATGGACAGTATAATGTGTAAAGAATGTTGAGAATCCTAAACCTTGGATGTTGCAAAATTCCTCATTGAAGCCATCTTGTACCCTTTATTATCTCTATGTTATCTAAATATCAAAATACGCAAAGAGCTTTTCTCCTTACCTGAATTGGTGAGAACCTTGATGAGGCAGGGTTCCTCGAGCTTCCTCTTCAATAGCCATTGCTAAAGGGGTAGTTCGCCAATTCTTAGCTGCTGCAACAAACACCTGACCAATTCTTGCAAATGGGCCTTTTTCATCCCCTTTGACTGGAAACCGATAAGTCGTAGTTCCAAGCAAGAATATAACCAGCGCAACCGCCATGGCAATACAGGGGATTCCAAATCCAAGAACCCAACTAAGGTTGTCTTGTATGTAGTTTAAGATAAAAAGTGTTGTTAAAGTACCTGCACATAAACCAAAATACCACCAGTTGAAGAATGAGCTTTTGGCTTTGCACTCTTCCGGATCTTGTCCATCAAACTGGTCTGCTCCAAATGCCTGAACGCAAGGCTTGTGCCCACCTTGCCCAACTGCAACTAAATATAGAGAGAAGAAGAATAAGATTACTTGGAACTGGGTAGAACATGAAGTGATCTCGTTTGTGTTTTGGCAGTCAGAAGGGTTGAGAGGAGGAAGAAGAGCCGATAGAGTTAACAAACCCAGTCCCTGCAATGCATCATAGTCCAAGTCAAACATTATTCATTAGCATTAAATTAAAGAACTTTACAAATTACAACACTCCACTGATACTCAGTCAAGCTATTTAAAATAAATCTAAATAGACTCCCAAGATATTCTGATGTAGAACTTAAAGAGGGAAGAAGAGAGAGAAAAAAGAGGAAGAGAAGTGAGGGAGAGAATAGAAGAATTTGAGGAGTTTATTCAATATTCGATCATCAAAGTCTCCCTAAACATTAAGCTCTAAGCCTATATATAGGCTACAAACCAAACCAAAAATAGAAACCCTAAATAAAAGAAATAAAACCTCAGTTGGCAAAATTAGGTCATAATTCCCAAGACATTCCCCTACAAGACACCCAAGTAAATTCCCAAGACTCCTATCAATAACCTCAGTCTGCCCATCAACCTGTGGGTTAAAAGCGACAAAAAATTTTAGTTGGGTCCCAAAAAGTTTCCCCAGTGTCTTCCAAAAATTACTAATGAATTTAACATCCCTATTAGACACAATGGAACTTGGTAAACCATGGAGATGCACTTCTTTAAAGAAGATCTTGCAACATGAGAAGCATTGGCAGTCTTACTACAAGGAATGAAATGTGCCATCTTAGAAAATCTATCCATCATAGAGCCAAGGACAACCAAATAGGACATGAGCCACATCCATAGGCAACACATTACACCAAATCCTATCCGAGTAATCACCCATTTAAATAGGAACTATTCACCTCTCAAAAACTGGCAGAGATGTCTGATCTACCCATGCGACCTTGTATGGATATGGGTCTGGTTCAAACTGGAAAAAACACACCCTAGATCTAGATCTATGGATTAACCAATTGATTAACTACTCACACAAAGCATGAACATCTTTTACATGTGAAATATGCTAAAAATAGTAGTTTAACACCAATCACAAACACTTTAATTGCAAAATAATCACATGACTAAAAGATTATTAAAATGGATCCATGATCAAGGCAAGTATCATTCCATCCTTCTTGATAATATACTTGTAAAGTAATCAACACAGTAAATCAGTCCATGGAAGACAAGATTTTACGTGGAAACCCTTTTGGGAAAAAACTACGGGAGAATCACAAGCAATCCACTATAAAGAAGGAGTACAAAGATTATACCATACACATGCTCTCCCAAATCCCAAGCCTAGTGTACTAAGATCTCATCAACTTAACTCCATGAGTCCTCTTCTCTATAGCTTGCTCCATAACCAAATCCTTGGTCTTTACTCTTGATGCCTCATCCAAAAGCCATGAGAAATCTTCAATCTCCACAAAGATAACTCACCACAGATGATTAAGGATGGACTTCAAGGTTTCTAATCCATTATAATCAAGATCTATGCTATTCCTAATGAATTGCATGGATGAAATGAGATGATCCTCACCAATGAAATCACTCAAGAAGCTTTAGGGTTAGAGAGAGAAGTACAACAGCTTTTTGGAGGCTCTCTTACCCTAATTGTTCAGAAAAGTACGAATTATTGACACTAGTACGCCCTAGTGATGTCATCCCATGTCAGCATAGTAAATAAAACAGTAAAAATTTATCGTACTTGGATCGATCCAATGTGATCCTGGATCGATCCAAATTGTTACTGTATACAAAATTTGTCAAAATACAGATTTTGGATCGATCCAATATGGTCCTGGATCGATCCAAAAAGTCAATGTTTGCATAATATTGAAATTTCAATATTTTGGATCGATCTAGCACCACTTTGGATCGATCCAAAAGGACTAAAATTCAATCTCATCAAACAATTAACCTTTTGAATCAATACCAACTCACATTGACTTAAATTTGACTTTATTAACCAATAAAAAGACTTATCAAGTGTTTCAAAGACTTTAAACAACCAACTAATCACCTAGACATGGTCAAATACGTCCCTAAGTCACTTGCCTTCCTAGTCCATGGTGAGTTAGAGGCTTTCATTAATCTTCAAGATAGATCTTTAGTACACTTTCTACAAAGTACAACCCATCCCAAGTTCTGAAACGAAACATGCCAACTCACAAAACCTAACAAGGTTTAAGCTTCATCCTACTAATACCAGCATGAGACACCACATTCAATGTACCACCTCCATCAACCACCACTTTATAGATTTGATCTCCACACTTAATGAAGGTATGAAAGATGATAGTACGTTTCCAATCATCCTCCCCTAATAGTTTAGACAAAATGCACCGCATCACATTGAGGTGGGATCCATCATACTCACAGTGTATCTCCCTGCCCTCATCAAATTCTAAGGGTTCCTCTAATGGATCTACTACCTGATCAATACACTCTAAAGTAGGAGGATAACATGGTCCTGGTCAATGGTAAAACTACGGTGAGGACAACGAGACATAGTGCGACCCTTACCATGACAATGGAAACACTATATATCAAAGCCACCTTGGCAACCGCTAGATCCTACCTGTTCGTTGCCCTTTACGGCACTAAGGCCATTTGCTAGACTAACTACTCCCTCTAGAGGCAAATGGTTGGAATTAGGACTTGGACCGGGATTAGAATTGACCACGGGTTTATTACTGATGACTAGAACTAACTACGAGGCCTACCATAAGAAATAGGCTAAGACTAACGTGACTCTTAGGCTTGAAAAGCCAAACACCGAGGGTTGGGAACCCTCAGGTACCACTCTATATCTCTAGCCTTGTTATAGGCATCCTCCAAAATGACAAGGGAGTACAAACTAACCTCTCTTAATTTCTAACCTCAACCCATTAATATACTTAAAGAGAGTCACCAAAGGGTGCCTCTATCTCACATCCCCCCATAAGTCCGTCAAAGTGAGTAGTATAATCCTCAACACTAAGAGTGCCCCTATCTCAAGTTATGCCACTACTCTAACATTTGTCTCCTGTGATAAGGTGGAAGGTACTTCTCCTTCAACCTTTGCCAAATCTCAGTCCAAGTAGTAATGGGATCCTCACTTAGGTGCTCCAAGTTCCTCAAAACTCTCTGCCAGTAACATTTAGCATTGCCAGCTAATTTCATTTTGGCCAACAGACACGCTGGAGATCTATCATCCCATACCAATCAAATTATTCAATCTTATTCACCCAGTTCACAAAAAGACAGTGGAGTAGGGTCTACCATCAAAACTAGGAGCCTCGTGTTTGACTTTATTGGTGATATCATGCAGCTCATCCTAAAAATACCTAGGTTGTCGAACCGGAGAATATCTATGATAGTCATCCTAGTACCTACCCTGATGTCGCACAGGCCTATAATCAAACCCCTAGTCATCCCAAAAACGAATTGCAGCCTCCTCACAGTGCTCTAGGTCCATAGCTAAATTCCTACAGTCCGGGACTCTCCTGGTACGATCGACAACCTCGAGACGTTACTCATAAAGCAAACTTATGCATGATGTGAGTTATTTGGAGGACTTATAACCAACTAACCTTATAATTTATTCTTATTTTGTTTTAAACCTTTTTTACTCTAGACCTCCATGGGCACCAGAACACCATTTGAGCTATGATGCCCCTGGCATATTGTCCCACCTAAACAATTGATTCACATTCTGATTAGTTCGGCTTCTATGATTCATTATCCTGATCTTAAACAAATATGGATATCTTTTTTCGATACAATATAAGAACATAGAATATCATAATACTATACAAGAAAAAAAAAATACCACATTCATTGAGCTCAGATTCAAGACCTCCCTTATTCACAGCCAACCCCCAAAAAAAATAAAACAAAAAATAAAAAAAACAAAAAACAAAAAACAAGACCTCCCTACATAAGAGAGGAAGTGATGCCATTCGAGTATTAGAAGTCCTTGCAACACAACACATTATCACTCCAACAGGACAGATTGTCTTTGCTCCCCTTTTACGATCATGATAGAGTTCCTTTACTCTATAGGGGTGTTAGTGCGCCAGTACGCCACAACTAACGGAGCAACCTACAGAAAAAGGCCTTTTTTCCATTGGCATGAACATAGACATGATGACCGTGTGACCCAAGTTAGACAGTAAAACTTGGAAAAACAATCCGCTTATCACATGACCCCTATTTGTTTCTATAATTTAATATAACAATATAACAAAAACATAAAATAAAAACAATGGAAAAATTGGCAATTAGCGTCCACAGAAAAGTTCGAATCCAAAAACAAAACTCAGGAAGGTCACAGATATTTACGAAACAAAGAATTAGAGAGAAAAGAGGGAGACATACGAGGATGTAGATGAGAGAAGCAGTAAGAATGGTACGGTTGCGGCCAAGAAAAGAATCAGCAACAAAGGCTCCTACAAGAGGCAGTAGAGACGCCATTCCCGACCATGCGTTGACGTTCTCGGCGGCCGTCGCCGTCGACTGACCAAGCGGCCCCGTTAGATAACTTATAAGGTTTGAAGCTATGCCATAGTATGCAAACCTCTCCGCAATTTCCACTCCTGCAAATTCACATAAATAATCCAATAAATAATCCAATTCATATATGTATGTATGTATGTATGTATTTAATAATTTTACCTATGATAAAAGAAGCAGATCTCCATCCACCAGAATTGGATCTGTTGACGGGACGACCTTTGTAATCGACGGCGCCGTCTACAGTGTCTTCCAAGAACGGAGTTTGGGTGTCGGGAGCCTCTACAGGAGAGAAGTTAGAGATTACCATGTTTATGGGCTCAGCCGCCGCACCAACCAGGTGGAACAAATTAGATATTTTCTTTTGAGCTTGTTTTTTGCCCAAAATTTATAAAATGTTTGAGACCTCTCTCACCCTGAGATACAGGTTAGACTCGCCCGCCCAAGTTAGGTTTCGTCAAGGGCCGGGACTATATGTATTTTTCCCTTTTTTTTATTTTATTTTATTTTATTTTATTTTAAAGGTGCAACACATAAAAATGCCTTCGGTTTAAAGTCCTTGGGTTCAAGGACTTGGATTTAGGGTATATCCTAAGTGGAACTTCTTGTACTAATTGTACTTAAAATGATACATGCAACAGGGAAGCCCATATCCAGCCATAATATTATGCTAAATGAACTGGTGGGTTTTTGGGACCTCCATGAACTGGTGGGTTTTTGGGACCTCCAGGAAGCAAATGCATAGAACTAGGATTCAAAAATTAATAGGTTTAACATATTATGAAAGTATATATCTGCGGATATTTTACTCTGTCTGAATTGATTTTTGCTTCAAGACACATTTTGGTGTCTGAATTGCAAATGTTAATTCACATATATTAATTTGTAGTGTGTATTAGTACATCTGAGATGGGTATTTCACTAATATCTGTTGAAGTAATAACTTATACAACAAGAAAGCAAATTATGGAAGTATCAACTTCATTTTCTTGCATTTTGGTACGTAGTACTTCTCTTGCTTTTAGAAGCAAAAATTATTGCTCTAAAATTAAGCACGTCTGAAGTGCTAAATAAATTGGTGATTTACAATGACAGATATTTACTTAACCCAAGAACAAGTCTCATAAGTCATAATCCCATTTACAGCTTACAATTTTAAAGTAATGATGACAGCAATAATAGAATGTACTTTATACAGTGTTTCCCCTATTATTATATATGTAAGATTTTGCAAAATACAAGAAGGCAGCCAATTCAACTGCACTAAGTCCAGCAAGTAGCCAATAGAAGTAATCTAGATGTGCCTTGTTAAGATTATCTGCAAACCAACTATCACGGTCATACCCACCAGTTGTTTTCTCAATGGCAGAAATGAGAAAGCTGCTTAGAAAGTCCCCCACACCAAAGATACTGAGGTAAAGGGAAAGACCCACACTTCTTAATTCATTTGGCACCTGATCATAGAAGAACTCTTGTAGACCAACCATAGTGAAAACATTGGCAACTCCAAACAACACATATTGCGGAACCAACCACCATGCGCTCATTGGAATTGTCGCCTGTGGCATATCAACCAGCCCATATTCTAGAGCAGTTTCGAGCCGTTTCCTCTCAACTAGAGCTGCAATAGTTATTGAAAGTGCAGATAAAAACATCCCTGTCCCTATTCGTTGAAGCATTGTTATGCCACCAGGTTTCTTGGTTATTGCTCTGGCTAGAGGTACGAAAAGGCGGTCATAGATGGGAATGAAGAGAATAATGGAGAGGCTGATAAAGGATTGAAGTGTAGCTGATGGTATGTTGAGACCTGACCAGATTGATCTATCCATAGTAGCTCCTTGCTTGGTAAAGAAAGTTGAGGTCTGTGCAAATACAATAGCATATACCAAACATGTAGCCCATATTGGTACAAGCCTTAGTACTGCCTTTGCTTTTTCAACCTCACTGATGGTACATAACTTCCCGTCTTCCTTCGAATAATCTGTCGCAAGCAAGGCTTTGTTGAGAAAGCTGTCATATTAGAGGGCATAAAATGACATGTTAAATGAATTCCAATCTAGTTAAGCAATTAATAAACTGTTTTCAGATATGATTAAGAGATCGATGATTTCAATGTTCTAGTCACAGAAAGAGTAAAAGTGTGATATAGGTGAGAATGATAGAACAAGTGTTAAATATGATTTATATTATTATTTAACCATGAGATCTATTCTATTAGGTCACATATGCAAGTCTCATGGAAATGAACCAGTCTATCTTCTGTCCAGAGCATTTGAAGGCAGTGACATTTCCACTAGAATGGAGCATTCAAAGTTAATGGGGCATTTATTATAAATGATTTGAAAATGATTGAAAGAAGGCCATTTCGTGAAATGATACAATGGACTCATTTCAGATGCCATGTAAAACATGACATTGATTCATTTTCCATGGGACACCTAATCATTTCATATTTGCTACCAAATATAAATTAAATCGTTTAACGGATAAGGGTAAAGTGTAAAGGATATATGTTGGGAATTATAGTAAGTTATAAAAACAAAAATCCTACAAGAAGCCTTGAATGTTGCAAAATTTCTTGATTGTAAACCATGAGCTTGCAGCTTTTATTGTCCCCATTTTTCTGAATATGAGAATATGTTGAAAGTTTTTCCCCTTACCTGAACTGATGAGAGCCTTGATTTGGCAGGGTTCCATGAACTTCCTCGTCAATAGATATTGCTGAAGGGGTAGTTTTCCGGTTCTTAACCGCTTTTACAAGCACCTGCCCAATTCTTGCAAATGGGTTTTTTTCATTCCCTTTGATGCTAAACCGATAAGCTTTAGTTCCGAGCAAGAATACAAGCAGAGCAACAGCCATGGAAATGCAGGGGATTCCAAATCCAAGACCCCAGTTAAGGTTGTCTTGAATGTAGTTTAATATCAAACGCGTTGTTAAAGTACCAGCACATGACCCAAAATACCACCAGTTGAAGAATGAGCTTTTGGCTTTGCACTCCTCCGGATCTTGTCCATCAAACTGGTCTGCCCCAAATGCCTGAACACAAGGCTTGTGCCCTCCTTGCCCTGCTGCTACTAGATATAGAGAGAAGAAGAATAATATTACTTGGAACTGAGGAGGAGAACATGATGTGCTTTGGCAGTCAGATGGGCTGAGAGAAGGAAGAACAGCTGATAGAGTTAACAAGCCTAGTCCCTGCAATTCATTGCAATCCAAGTCAAAGATCATTTCAATGCCATTCAATTACGGCATAAGTTTAATATTCTATATATTAAACACAATATATTAAGCCATTTCTAATAAATCTAAACAGAGACTACCAAAGATTCTTGGAAAGAAGAACCTCACTTCTCAAATGTTCTTAACCATCTTATTGTCAGTGGCAAGTGCAACATAAACTAGACTAGATGTCATATTTAAAATCGTCACACCATTGAACCTACACTTGGTGATTAGAACATTGGAAAATTTTGTAATTAATGGAAGCAAATTGACTATCACAATGATTTTCTCTTTATTCGACAAGAGCATAAACTGCAGACAAGTTATAAGTCAAGCTGACTTCGTCCGTTAGCGTTAGCTTTTGCTAAAATATTTTTTGGAGAATTATTTCTTCGCATATCTCCTTAAAATTATGTTCAAACCATGTATTCACATATTAAAATTTTCATACTGAAAGTGATTGTGGTAAAAGTTGGTGCCTCCTTATCAAAATTTTCATACTAAAAGTGATTGTGGTAAAAGTTGGTGCCTCCTAGCTAACTTTTGCCACAATCACTTTTAGTATGAAAATTTTGCCATCCATCCTATCACCCCTCAAGTTGTCTAAAAGTGATTATTACCGCATCTTTTAGATCAAATGGAATTTTAAGCTCCAAAAGTGATTTTAAGAAAAGTCAATACAAACCCTTAATTCAGTCATGAAGTTCTAGAGGATCCAAGGTAGCATATCAACTTGGGTTGGATAGCCAACCTATCCTCCAGGGAAACAAGCCAAGTTTGTGAGTTCACCAGTGAAGAAAATGATGAACTAACTGAGCAAGTGCTCATTAGCTTTAGTTTTACAAACAAAATTCCAGTTTAAATCAAGCAAGTTTTCACATAGACTTTAAGTCCAAGCAAGTGAACTCTAGCCTATCTAAAGTCTAGAGCTAATTGTACAACCCATCCCAAATAAAATGCTCCAAATTCTATCTCACATAATTTTGAGTAAAAATTGATTGCTTTCCTTTGCAAAACCAAAGTACTTAAATTTTCAATCGAACCTAAAAGTCTAGGCTTGGTGGAGAGTCCATTACAAGTATATGAAACTATATCAAAGTCTTTATTTAGGCGATGTGGGATAGAGTGAATTTTATTCTTTTACATGCAGTCTCCCTCACGTGCAGGACCGTTTGGGTCTTGTCACGTGAATAACCAATGCTCTATACTATGTTAATTTCCAATCCAACCTAAAAACCTAAACTTGATGGAGTACCGATTACAGGCATATGGAGGGTCCTCCATTACAAGTATATGAAGTTATAGCAAACCTTTTATTTAGACAATAAATTTTAGGATTTATACCAATAGGGCCTTGGTATAAGATGGCTTTACCCAAAAGTCCTTAATTAAATATAGTAATTAAAATGATTCAAATATTTATTTTAAAAGATGATTTTGCCTCTAATTAAGAATCCAAAATTTGAAAAATTATCAAATATAGATTTATTTCATATTTAGCGGTTATCTAAATTCCTAAAATCTCGCCGCCAACTCATCAATTTTGAAAATTCAAATTTTGATTTTGCTATCTATACAAGATCTTTTTTAAAAAAGAAAGTAAATAAACGTTTATAGCTTCAATTATATAAAAATAAATAAACATGAATATAAATATACAAAAAATCTTAGAGACAAATTTCATGTATACATTTAACAGATTTTGGAGATACATGCATATATATGTATAAATGATGTATACATCGATATTTGATGTATACATGATTATTTAATATACAAAAAATGTGTTTACATTGTGTAGTCTGCTAAAATGATAAGCCCGAGATGATAATCGAACCTTAATGTATACATGGCGGTATATATGTATACATGTATACATGTATACATGACAGTATACAAGTATTCAGATATACATGACGGTATCAATATACACACATACACACAATACATACATATATGCTTATCCTCTACTTCAAAGATAGTTGTTGCAATCTCCAATGCCAAGTTCAAAATACACCAACAAGCATCCAACATCTTTGACTTAAAAATTTAATACAATATGAGCATAATTAAACTAAAATAGATTACTGAAAACAAAGAATGTATATAACATTGATGAAATACCAATAACCATATATTGCATGACTAACAGATTAATGCCGTCATCATGTATGCATGGCTAGTGGATTTGTCAATTCCCATCCCTACAATGCTTACTCACCGCCATATATATATATATATATATCACCACACGACAAAGGGTTCCACACAAAGAACCAAAAACATCATCTCTTTCTGGTTCAGAACTTGTTGACTGGGATGGGGATGGGGATAAGGATGGGGATGGGATGAACCTAAATAAACAACTTGCTTAAAATAAGAATTGAGGTATAATAGACCATTTAAGCTACTAGTTGACTTTAAATTTGACCTATAGGGGGCAATTGGTATAGAATCTTATTCATTAGACTACTTGATAAATAAGATTATATTTAGGGTCCTTTTGATCATTTTCTCTAAATTTTATTCTTCCACAAGTACAAACTGATTTTTTTACCTGGCATGTACGGCGTCATAGAAGTTATCTAAAATATTTGTTGGTTGAAAATTAATTACCAAGCGCCAAATATTTGATGGCTTAAAGAAAAAGAATCGACAGCACCATCTATTGCATTCCATTGAAGGCATCGAAAGTTGGGGTTACCATAAGTTTCAACGATTGGATAACAACAATCATTTTGCTTAATTTATTGATACCAACATAGATACGATAAGCATATAAAACAAGTCGCACTGTCAAACTTGGAAAATGACTGCATATGATATGACCCCTTATATGGTTTTGGATGCCCTAAGCGTGCCTCTAAAATGTTGTCTCTACTACATATTGGCCAAAAAAAAAAAAAATGCGTGTAAAATTTTAGTTATTTTCCCTTAATTTCTTATGAGCTAAATGTACAACAATCAATTCACAAAGCGGGTTATCAATAGGCTCACCTCAAACCTCCTATCAATGATTTACCATTATATATATATATATATATATATATATATATATATATATATATATATATATAGCTGCTAATATAAGGTGCACCTGATGCAACATGCATTAGGTGGTCTCTTCTAGAGCTACTTGTTGAGCATATTTTCAGAAACTGACCGTTAGATTTGATGCTCATTTTATGTATATCATGCCTGCAAAAAATCACAGTGATCCAACGGTTGGTTTTTGAAAAATGTAACTTTGAAAAACTGTAGCTTTTTTGTTCTTTAAAATGTCACTCTTTTTTCACAGTGACCCAACTGTTGGATTTGATGCTCCTTTTAATTACCGACTCTTTTATTTTAGTTTATTTTATTTAAAAAAAAAAAAAGAGGAATTAGAATGGAAACGGATAGATGTACGTGTAACTGGGCATGACCGAAGAAAAGACAACTTTAGAAAATCAATCAAGTGGGATCTAAATATCTTATATAAGATGAAATTAAATATCCTCCGGCCACTTGCAAGAAGCGACAACTCAACGTTTGAGAATCACTCGGGTGAGGCCACTTGTAATTCAGTAACAGGTCACAAACAGTCATTTACCTCATCAACTTTGTCACTTCATCACTTGAATCTTCACCACTTTGTATCCAAGATTATAAGATGAATTAAGGTAGTGTTTGACTCACAGATGTGGGAGATGTGGGAGATGTGGGGATAAGATTGAATCCAAACTCACTTTTCAAAACAACCTAACTTAAGAAGAGGAGATGAGATTCGATTTGAAATTAAATTAAATTAAAATTTTATTTAAATTAAATTAAATTTATTAATTTAATGAAATTAAACTTGTGTAAGGTATTATCCAATTCTATAAGCCTATTAATATAATATAATATAATTTTTTGGGCTTATTAATTTATTAAACAACGCCTAAACAATCTTCTCGACAGACTCAACCCGATTCCGCTCGTTTATTGTTTTATTACTTGTATTGCACCAAACAGTCAAACTTCCTTTCATCTAACACAAAGTCGTCATGGAAATTTTCAATCATCTTCCGTCAAAATAAACAAAAAAGAAAAAGAAAATTCCTATCCAAAACCCAGAGGTGTATTTGTAGGACAATTTTACTTCTTTCATATATTTACAAAACAAACAATTAGAGCTGATCGAGAGAGAAAAAAAAACTAATAATAATAACAGCAGGAATCGGGAGTGGACATACCAGGATGTAGAGGAGAGAAGCAATAAGAATGGTGCGATAACGACCGAGAAAAGAATCAGCAACAAAACCTCCAACAAGAGGAAGCAGAGCTGACGTCCCCGACCACGCGTTGACGTTCTCGGCTGCCGTCGCCATCGACTGCCCAAGCGGCCCCGTTAGATAACTTATAAGATTGGATTTTATCCCATAGTATGCGAACCTCTCTGCAACTTCCACACCTGCACACACACACATATATATTATAAAACCTTATGCAAACAAATTCAACCACATACTTTATTTGATGCATGGTGTATATATTGAATTTTACCAATGATAAAAGAAGCAGATATCCATCCGCCAGAACTGCAGCGGTTAACGGGACGACCTTTGTAGTCCACGGCACCGTTTACGGTGTCTTCTAAAAGTGGAATTTCGGTGTCTGAGGCCTCCGGAGTGGAGAGGTTAGGGATGGCCATGTTACAAGTTACAGGCAGAGTCAACGTACACAAGCACTCTCAGAACCCACTTGAACACTGGACCAAAATAATATAGGTGCTTCAATTCTTCCTTGGTTCTGTTTTCCTCCTCTTTCTTTTCTTTCTATATCTATATATAGAATATTAGAATTTCGTTTGGGGTCCATGGTGGTACAAGATAAGTGTTAGATATCATTATGGTGTAAGAGAACTGAACCAGACCGGCTAATCGAGCCGAATCAAACCAACTTTCACAGTTTTGGTTATTTGTTTTTAAGAGAATGATTCCTTAGACCTTAATTCGGTTTTCTTATTAGATTTTTAATTAACCATTTTTTTTTTTCCGGCTTGATTGAGTTGGTCTCCAATCAAAAGATAAATAACCGAACCGACCAACTATACAACACAGTTTACTTTCCGCAAGAATGAAATAGGCATAGCTATATACATAATGCTCTACTTTACAGTAAGTTTCCAATGTGGGATTATAAAGAGTTAATGTCAAGTACTACCAACTGTTGAAAGAGCATTTCCTTTAAATGCCAATTAAGATCTTTACAGTTATCACGGCACGCGCAAATATATATCTATACTACTTATAAAAGTATGAAAGTGAGAAAAACTTTTGATTCATAAAAATACCCCTACAAATTTTTTTATTGACCAAAATACCCCATTTAAATGATTAAAGGTTTTTTAATCTCTTCACTGATCACTTAAATAAAGTTTAAGTTTCTGATTTGAGAATTTAAAAAGGTTCGAGGAAATTTAAAGCTGCACTCTCCGAGAAATAATATTGTAGTAACCAAAAGCCAGAAGAGCGAGAGATATACTCCTATTTTATTATCAATTACTCACATGGAAAAAAGAGGTAACACATATCCTAAGCCCAAAATATAAAGAATTATACTCTATAAGAGTTTTCAAGTGAAGATCAATGATTTTGGCAAAAGAGGCTCACAACGAGGGGCCTGCGACCTCTGGTTCGTCTTCATAAGGTTTTTTCTTTCCATTTTATTTTGAAAATTAAATTTATTTATTTCCAATGTCTAATGATTCGAAACTAATTGTCTTATGACATTATAAAATTCCTGCAGTCCTAGAATATATATTGTTATTTATATCAAAATTGTTTTTTGATTTATACGTGTATGTTGAAGATAATTATGACCACAGTGATGAGATGATGTGGTGACATTAATTTACCTTTAAAAGCGGTTTTCCTAAATTTACAGTTAGGGTTGTGTTTGATTTTGGTCTGTGAATTATATTTTTCATATTTTTGGTTGAACACATGAAATTTGATAGGAACAGTTTATGCGTTTATAATGTTTGTTAGGAAAATTTATTTACATAGTTGTTTACGCTAAAAAGTACCGGCAAACGAAAATAGGCCACGTGGAGATAATCTCATTTGTGATTATCAGCTAGCTTAAAAATAGGAAAGTTGGTTGGACTAGCTATCAAAGAGAAGGATTAGAGCCATCCACGTGGCTAACTTAGGATTCAAATGAAGAGGAGTTTTATAATTCTAAACGTGGCAGAAATCTAAGCTGGCCATAGATTAAAATTAAGATAAAGATAATAGTGGGACACATGGCAAAATCTGAGAGAGGATTAAATAAATGGGTGGTTATTTAGATAATGGCTGAGGAATTCTAGCCATACTAGGGAACCGCATTTAGGAAGAAGGCCATGAAGCCATGTTCTCCATCATCAAAGGTCGTTGATCAACTCAGGATTAAGGGAATAGAGCAGCAACCGTCATTGATCAT
>JAESVK010067462.1:0-10109 GCA_017140935.1 Hamamelis virginiana
AACGGTCAGTTTTTCAAAATATTTATTACACAATCACCTACGAACTTCATGTTAACTTCACAAAAGTCAGCATATGCTGATCGGATCATATGTGTGTGTGTGAGAGTGGACATTATGCAATGGTTTGGAAAGGCTTATGAATGTTGCATTAATAATATAATACTGAATTAGAATTCACGGGTGATTATTAATGCTCAGCAAGGATTGGCTTTTTCTGCTACTCTGCAAGTAAAAACTATTATAATCTTACTAGGTTGGATCACCAACATCAGTTGCCCCCTTTTAACCATGTTTTCTACCCTCACAAATATATATATAAATTATCAAACAAATATTTTATATATATATATATACAGGGCTGGCCATGAGGTTTTGGATGCCCAAGGCGAGCTCCTAAAACGATGTCCCTATTGATTAATTTTTTTTTTTTTTTTGCAAAATTTTAGTTATTGAACCTTAATTTTTCATAAGCTAAAAGCTACAGCAATTAATTTACAACATCAAAACCTCCTATCACCATTACAAATATAATTAAACTAATAAATTAAAGAAGACCTACAACAATCAATTCAAAAGGAGGGTTTGAGATTTAGGAAATTGGGTTTGGGATTTGGGAAATTTGAATTGGGGGCTGGTGGCTCAGAGGCGAGAGGAACTAAGG
This sequence comes from Hamamelis virginiana, assembly GCA_017140935.1. Lineage (NCBI taxonomy): Eukaryota > Viridiplantae > Streptophyta > Magnoliopsida > Saxifragales > Hamamelidaceae > Hamamelis > Hamamelis virginiana. The sequence goes on from JAESVK010067462.1 coordinate 662, forward strand.
AAGAGAGGCGAGAGGAGAGGTATGCTAGTGCTTGCGTGTGTGGCCGTGTGGGGGAAATGGGGTTTGGGTCCTTTGGGAAATTGGGTTTGGGATTTGGAAAATTTGAATTGGGGGCTGGTGGCTTATGGGCATGGCTGGAATGCAATATTAGAATTTGGAATTTGGGCTATTCAAAATTTGGGTTTTTTTTTTTGGGCTCACCACTCTTTGGGCTGGATTGATTTCAATGGATTGAATTTTTATTTTTTCGGGCTTGGGCTGATGGCCTTATGTAGGATTAATTTGGACTGAAGTGAGTGCCCCTAAAAATCATCATTTTTTGGATGCCCAGGGCGGAAACCTCTTGGGCCTCCCCTCAAGGCCGGCCCTATATATATATATTAAATTGAAAAAATATGAATAATGAAAGAATAATACTATTTCACCCACCTATATCATCAATTTATTTTTATCAATCTCTATTCGCATGTGATATATGGTTCAAATTAATAAAAAATAGTTTTTTTTTTTTTTTAAAAGATCACAAATACAATCAATTTAAATAAAATAAATAATTAAATACGAATAAAATAAATAGATAAAATAGCAATTTTCAATTTTCATATTTTACAGTGCAGGGTTTCATAATAAATTAATAAGAGAAATAATTCCCACATTTTCCAAAAATTCTCTACAAAACCATATTTTGAGAATTTCCATACATGCACCTCCATACACTTAATTAGACATTTTTGTTCTCATGAACGGTTAAATTTTGTGGAAAATTTGCTAAATTTTTATATACAATTTCTAATATTATGTATGATCCTCAATTTATTGAGTAATCCTCAATCCGCAAATAATGAATAATCCCCCAAATGAGACATAATCCCTAAATCCTAAAATAATGAATAATCCTCAATTTTGATAACAATCTCCAATATCCATTTTGTAGAACAATCTCCCAAATTGTTGCTTACTTTTTTTACATTAAATCATAACTTTACATGTCCCATCAAATCAAGAAATGTGCATAATACCCTAAATCATACATAATTCCCAAATTAATTCACGATCCCCAAACATAATCCTCATTACAGAATTCTTGTTCATAATCCACACAAAAAAAATGTACATACCCCAATTTCCATTTTTTTTTTAAATATTTATATTGTGATATAATCTTTACAGAATTAATGCGATTTGACATTACTAAAATTGAGAATTATATTCTAAATAGGAGATTATATGCAATATTGGGGTGAAGATTATTCACAAAATTGGGATTTCTATGTAAATGTGGAGTTTATGTTATGTGAATGGCATTTTGGTCCAAAAAAAATATTTTGATAAATTCTAAAAGGGTGGGGCTATTCACAACCCACCTTTTACTAAAGGCAGCCCATTTTCTAAGTACAACCCACCCATTTGTATTTTTACTAAAGGTAGTACAATAAAAATTTAATTAATATATTCATTTTACCTTTTACTAAATATAACCCATTACATAACAGAAATACTATAAGCAAACCAATTTACCCCCAACACCATATTACCCTAACACCAAACCTAAAACATATTACTCCCAATACTTTTGTCTTAGGTTTGTTTGTATATTATTGGTAAACATTATATTTTGATTAAACCTGTTTCAAAACATGAAAAGTAACACTCTATAACCACTATGGTGTGATGGTGTTAAGAAAAAAACTCATATTTCAATCGGAAAATCGAAAGAAAAAAAAAAGTGTTTGTGTTCACATTCGGACTGCATTCGGCCTGGTAAGTTCGAATGTGAAGCTTTAGTATTCGGTAAGCCAACACCGAATATGAAGCTTTAATATTCGGTAAGATATTGCCGAATATGTAGGTTTAATATTAGGCAATTACATATTCGGCATTAGCTTACCTAATATTAGGTTTCATTTTTTTTTTTTTTGGACTCTTACTTTTGTCAAGCATCATCGTATTTAGTGAAAATTGAGGTTTGAGAAATTATTTAGTATTGGGTAAGTTGAAAATTATGTGGGAAGAAATATTGAGTTGGGGAAATAGCTGTAATTATAAAATTCAGTAAGAATTTCTGAATAAAATGAGAAGGGTGAAGGACACTTTTTTTTTGGGGAAATGTTAAACATGTTGGAAAAGAGAATGCATATCTTGTGGTCATATATATATAGAGTAATGATCAAGTCAGGAACTACAGCCCATCGTCTCACTGTAACTAATTAATAGGTACCAAGACTAATTATTAGTAGGTACCAAGACTAGGTTGTCCTCAAACAGTGAATATTTTGCAAACCATAGTCTCACTGTAACTAATTAATATTGATCTCATTTAATTCTCTCTCTTTGAATTTCTAGGAAACCGACCCTGGCCCCCTATTTGATTCGAAAAAGAAGAAGATGGTTAAGGTTGCTCAAGCTTTTGCTTTAGCTGTTGCTTCAAATCTTGTTGCATCTGGTTGCATTGCCGTGGGAATGGCAATCTCAGGGGTCCATGGATTTGTTTGGTCCTTGATGGTCTTGATTTCAGCCTAATTAAGGAGGAGAGAGAGTGAGTGTATGATGAACATTGAACAATTATGCTTGTGTTTGATGAACAAATATGAATTATGCCTCGTGACATGGCTGTTGTCAACTTGAATGAACTATGCTTATGTTATACATTTGAAAAAAGAAAGAAAGTAGTGAGTACTTATTTTACCCTTATAAATTAAAGCACCACTCACATCTATATTTGGTATACCTCTACTAAACTAGCCATGCCACTATAATGTCATCACATCAATTTCATTTTGCTATGTTACTAAAGGTCTTCATCTGCTTCATCCCAACAATAGGTTTCTTTCTCTCTCATATTGATATCACTCTCTTAATTCTCCATCAAATTAATTTTCTTCAATTTTTTTTAACATTTTTAATCATTCTTATGTACTTTATTAATTTGGATGTATTATTAAAAAAATAAAAAATTTAAAATAACACAAAAGTATGTAAAAAATCAAACTCGAATCAATTTTGTAAATAAAAATAAAAAATAATTAAGAAAAGAGAGATAAAACCCACAATAAATAAAAAAGAAAAAAGAATTAATTATAAAAAGATAAAAAGAAACTGAAATGGGACTCACATCAATAAAGAATCTTGAAACTTCAATTAATTAGTTGGAGCAATGATATAATGCAATATCATTTTGAAGTAGGGTCAAAAGCAATAGGGATGAAAGAGAGTGAATTAAGGAGAGGATAGAATGAAGGAGGGAAAGAATTTTAGGACCTCCACATCAGCGTATTGTTCTTTATATAATAATAAATAGATATATTGAGAAATGTTATAGTTAGCTATAGCTAATTTTAATCAGTTAAGGGTTTAGGGCCATTAGATCATATCTAATCACTTAATGCATGATTCATTGTGAAAATAAATCCAATGGCCTTAAACCCTTAGCTGATTTTAGTCAAAGACAGCTATAACTTACTAGATTATATGCATGTTTGGTGCTAAGGTGGTCATTTTGTCTTGATCAAATGCGTTTTCTTTCTTTCATATCTTGCTAAATTTGCTTCTTTCTTTGGGGGGAAAAGATAAAATGTTTAAAGTTTTGCCTTATCCAGAGATTTCATTTTTGAGTTTGGTGGAACAATATGCTTAATATGGAGCTTTGTATCTTATAATTGGAGTTGCTCCTGACCATGGTAAAAGCTAATGATCCAGTTTGGGCCTTGGATGTAATTTAAGTTGTCATTTCTTATCTGGGCTAGGCCCCTATTGCACCTGTCTGCCCTCTGCAATCACTAATCTGTTACCTTCACCAAACAAAAGCTAATACATTTAGACCCTCAGCGCGGAACTAGGATTTTTGTGTTGGGGGGACTATTTTTTTTTTCTTGTTATCCACTCTTTTAAGATAATTATCAAACTCTAGGCCTTCAAAAGGCACATAGAATACACATAACAAACACTAATAAAACATGAAATTTAACAAAAAAGTGTAAACAAATGCAAGTGATATGAACAACTATATAAAGATTCGACAAAAACAAAAGAAAATATATATTCGATCATTACAAAAGACTAGCATAAGAGAAATAAAAAACAAATACATTATTTAAGCTGCACCATACAGTTCTTGAGAGAATAAAATCGTCAATTATTGAAGATAAGTATATAATAGGAAGAGATTATTGTTAGTGCTTTTCCCATTAGTTTTTCCAAGAAAAACAAAAACAAAATGAGTAAATATGAAAATCAAAATTAGCAAATACCTTAATATTTATTATTAGTTGCTTAGCTTTCCCTAACTTTGAGATAATCCACTTGCAAAATATTAAATATGGAACCAAAAAGAGAGAAAATGAGAATCATGAGATGGAGGACCAACAAGAGAGAGAATGAGAATCATGAGATGGGGGACCACATGTCCACATGGGTGGAAGAGAAAGAGAATGAGGAAGAGAGAGAGAGATAATGTTTCTGTTGTGAGATTTCAGCATTGGTATTAGAGATTTGGAATTTGGTGGGCTAATATCATAGTTGAGTTTGGACTTAATAGTAAGGTGGGCTAACATTTAGGCTGAGTAGGCTAAAGAGCTTTTATTGGTGAAATTAGAAGAGTAAAAAAAAAAATTGGGCTAAAGTTGGGTTGGGCTACAGCCCCTATATAGTTCCGCACTCACTGTTAGTCTGTTGTTGAAATATTACACTCGACCCTTACGTGACAAGGCTAAATACTAATGACCCAAAAATGTTCTAGTGAGCATTTGCTGACTTTAAGTTAAAGTAAGCAAAGAACACAAACCCTTGGATTGAAATCTTAAGATGAATCTTCCATTAAGTGAATGAGAATCCAAGGATTTGTGTTGTTTGCTGACTTTAGTTAAAGTGTACATATGCTCACTAGATCACTTCTCACTAATGACCTATTTTGAGTTGATCGAGATCTAATTTGGGTTGCAATACCCCATTTTTGTAGTCTTGGTCCCTTTGCAAATCTTCTTTCGCAACAACAACTCGAGAAAGGGGGAGAAAATTTTCCACTTAATCAGGGTATGAATGAGAGTTTAACAAGGATCGAGATTATTAAATTAAATGAATGTATCCAGGATGCCCCCACTACATGGTCAATGTTCAAACCTTTCCGCAACTTAATCTACTTTATTTACCCACCCTTGGGCAGCCCAGTTGGTAAGGGCGAATTGGGAGCTGTGTGAGTTAAGCGCACGGTCTCAAGTTCGATTCCCCACTGGTTGAATACCATGATTTAAGTGGGGGGCCATGGCGGTGGGTTGCTGTGCTAGTTCCCCCGGGTTTTGGGTCACATGGGTGGGTCCGAAGGGCACATCCGTGGGGCTGCTCCCGGTTATCAAAAAAAAAAAAAAAATCTACTTTATTTATTGGCAGCCAAGTCTATGTCACACCCACGCCACCCAAGTTTGATGATTAATTTTTGTAAGCAAATGTCACCCCCCATTACGGTCTCAACCCCCCAAAAGCGACGTCGGGTGGGAGCTGCCCACCATAAATTTTATTTTTATTTTATTATTTGGAGGAATTTTTCTTTTTAAAAAAGTAAATTTAAAAAAAAAAATACCCATACAAATCCTTTGAATTTTAAAATTAAATAAATAATAAACCTAAATTATTGGTTAGATTCACAGAACATCTCTAAAATTCAAAGTTGTACAAATAGTTTCATTGAATTGGAAAAATTGAAATAATAACTCTCCTCAACAATAGGTTGGGTTGGGTTCACAAAATCCCTTGGACTTTAAAATTGAAATAAAATCCTTTCTTAAACTGTGAAATTGAACAAATAATCTCTCAATTTATTGGTTAAATTCACACAACCCTTTCATTGGTTATTCAATGATTGAATTTTCAAAATATATATTCTATATTGGCTAAAAATTTAAATCCTCACATAAGTTTTAATATGAACATACCGGTAAAAATTTTCTCTGTGATGTATCTGAGAAATCAACCGTTGGATCATTGTGATTTTTGGCATACATGATATATATATGCATAGTGTCTTGTCTGGAGCTCCCAAAGACAGATGACTTGTCTGGAGACCACTGAAAAAAAAAAATTATTTATTTATTTATTTTTTTTTTAAAAAGAGCATTTTTTGTTATTAACAACAAAAGGCCAGACAACAAGACCTGTATTCAACAAAAATACTGCTTTAATATAAAAAGCAACAAATAATTAAATACGAGCCAAAAGAATTTTCTGATACCTGTACGCAAAGGACAGTAGCATTGTGACCCTCAAATTTATGGACAGGTTATCCAACTCCCCCAGAAGTGAGGTTTCGGCGGTCAAACATTCAAACAGAATTTTCAGCTGACCTGAAGAAGCCACATAATGAATCAAAGTCAACCAAGAAACTAAGTGAAATTCTTCCAATAAACTGAAAACAATAAAGTTAGGTAGGTATCAAAACAGAGAAGTATGGCACCAGTGATACTAACATTATGACACATTCCGTGTACTTTTGAAAATAATTTGATGGATAATAGAAGAAAGTGTATAAGATCCAGTTACCCAGTAAGAATGAAATTTATGTCATGAGGATTCCAATCAACACAGTGAAGATCAGCATCATGAGCTTTCTTAACCTGCCGTGAAAACAACCACCAAAGCCCAAATGTACCCGAAGATTAAATGAAGAAACATGAACAAGAAAAGTAAAGAGTATCACTACGCACTAAAGTTATCGATACAGTAAAATTCCTAAAATACCTGATAAAAAAAAAAAAAAAAAATTCAAATAAGAACCTAATGAAAATGTGTGTGTGTGTGAGCTGAAAACAGACATGAATAAACAATCAGCACCACTGAGCATTATGTCAACCTTTTAGACGCAGATTCAAGTATCACATCTATGAAAATCTAATATATGTTTCCTTAAGGAAGAAAATTGTTCTCAAATTCCCAAAAATAATAATGCCAAATAGTAAAGATTTACTTTATCCAAAAACTAAATATTTTATTAAGCTGCCTTACCCAACAAATAGGAAATAAAAGGCTTTCTTTTGCAGAACTTCAACAAGTTTATCATATCATAAAAGAACACGAAACAAAGATAGGGAATAATGACATGAGCACTTAATGAATTATTAAATTCATATTTTAAACTAGACCTGAACGTAATGTGATTTTTCGCAAATACAAAATCAAGACTCAGAAATTAACAGATACAAATAGGAGAAATGTAACTTGACAACTGGACTACAGCCAACTCTTGCATCCCACAGTATAAGGCAAGATCACCTACACTACAGAACTCCTGCGCACTTCAGAACATAAAGAATGAAAGTCAACATAGAAATATATTTGGATGGGCAATTCTTAGGTATGATTCAATATTAAATTATACAAACTTTAACAAAGTAAGTGAGACTCTTACAGCCCAAAACCAGATTATCCTAAATATATAATTACTTATCTATACATAATCAATGCATAAGATATGATCACAACAGCTACCTTAATGGGCAGAATTGCACATCTTCAACAGTATCCTCATGTCTTTGGTAGATTCCCCGTGGCCCCATAGAAGGGCTGTCTATAGGCTTATCATTACCCCCACCAACCTTAGAGGCGTTTTATATGTTGGCACCACCAGATCCTGGAGACTTTGTAGGCCCTGGCTCTGCAGCCAAAGTCAAGATATGATCTTGAATACTCCACAAAACTACTGACTTGTCTTGCCTGCCATGAAAAAAATCCTGATTAGAAAGAAATTTAAATGAAAACTAACTACAGAATCATACAAGAAGAAAAGATCGTGAAAGTTTCTAAAAACAGGAGAATATTCAAATTCAAGCATTCAACCTCCAGAGAGCACCAAGGGTTCAGTTGGACACGTGGCAAGAGCAAATTCAGCATTATCTTGATGCCCAGTCAATACCTGCAAGATGATGATTCTTAAATAACGAGAAATATATATATATATACAAGGATGTTGTTATAAAGTGCACCTTATGCAGCCAAATGCAGAATAGATTTTGAAAAAATGACCATTGGATTAGATGAACTACTTATGAATTTCATGTTCACCAAAAATCACGATGATAAAAGGGTCTGAAAAATCCAACAGGGAAAAACTGGTAACATTTTAAAGAACAAAAATATCACAATTTTTCACTGTGACATTCTTCAGAAATCGACCGTTGGATCATTGTGGCTTTTGGTGAACATGAAGTTCATAAGTAGTTCATCAAATACAACGTTCAATTTTTCAAACTTTATTCTGCAATTGATTCTATAGAGGTCGCCTTAAGCAACTTTGTGTAAGGTGGACCTTATAATAGACTCCCTCTGTGTGTATAATATCTTAAATTTCTAACAGGACAACTAACAGCCTACAACTTTACTACAAATCTCTACTGTTAAAAGTGCACTTATAAGTTTCAAACTACCTCCAATAATGCATTTAAGTTATGACGATATCAATAAATTTAAAATCATAACGGATTTACCAAAACAAATTAAATAAGAAAAAAAGAAAAATTAATGCATAAGACTGAAATAATATTGTCTTGCACAAGGTGCACCAAATCTGGACGAGAGTCTGCAGCTCCCAGGACAGCGTGCCAATTAGGTTGACTCTCGACATCCCATATGAAGACCTGATTTAAAAGTTGAAACTTTCAAGTCATATTGAATGTCACTGGTTTTATAAACTTTAAAATAAAAGAAAACAACATTATATAAGAAACATTACATATTTCATTTAAAGAAAAAAGACAAATATTCATGAAAATGATCACTTACATCAGGGCTGTCAGTGTGTGTGGCCACTATCTTACTATTCTGTGGGAGTTCCCTGATTCTGTTAACTTGCAAAGTCAATACTCACAATCATCAATTACCAAATAAATTTGAAATCCTTCCTTTGTAGTAATAATAGCAGCAGAATGAAAGTTCCATCATCAAGAAAACCATAACACAGCACATGACCATTCATGTTACAATGAGCATGTTCACAACAACCATTTTGGCTGCAAGTAGACACATATAACTCTATCTAAATTGGGAAGACAACCAAAAGGGGCGGATCTAGAGAATTTTCATTGACGAAATCAGTTAAACCGGCATTAGAGCTAAAGAAACTGCACATTACTTAGCATTGTTTGATAATTACAATAAATCTACAATTTACATTAGCAATTTAGAATTATACCATCATCCATTAAGTGGTATAGTTGAACTAAGTCCTGAGATCATCTCATCCAATGATTCAGCAGAATCTTCTCATTGATCAGTGATTCGCCAGCTGCTACATTCAGGACCTGGTAGATTGGTTGATCAGACAAAGTCCCGAATGAATGCGGAGCATGGGATAAAGCAATAGTGGGATAACAAGATCGCAAGGTCAATCAGAATGCCGGAGTGTAGATTTATTGTTTCTAATTCATTTATAAGAATTTCTTCTGTCATCGAATTATTTCTTAAAAAC
>JAESVK010067464.1:0-10004 GCA_017140935.1 Hamamelis virginiana
AGAGCTGTGGCAAACGTCTCTATCTCACCATGGACTAGGATGGTAAGTGATTTAGTGACCTAGATAATCTTGTTTAGGTGGTTTGATGCCTTGTACACCCTTATAACATTTGTATGTAGCTTTAAATTGATCAAAAATGGCAAATACTGCATTTCAGCAAACTTGGATCGATCCAACAAGATCAGGATTTTCGAAATGCTGAAACAGAAACAATGAGGATCGATCCAAGGGTGGTTCTGGATCGATCCATGTCCATGATTTTCATAAATTGCCAAACAGTAACAATGAGGATCGATCAAAGACCCCCTTGGATCGATCCAAGTTCGGGAAAAATGTTTTTCCATTGCCTATTTACTGCTCTTACCTTTGATAAACACCCTAGGTGATTTTTCCCTCTATATATACGATCTCTTCTGAGATTTAGGGTTGATCCAGCCTCCAGAAAAGCATATTCTCTCTAACCCTAGAGTTGTTCTTCTCTTGTGAGCTTTGTATGTTTCTTCCACTTGCAAGAATCATAGTGTTTCTTCATTAACATCACATGGATTCAATTTGATTTATTTGAGGATTGTCTAGAAACCTTGGAAACAATACTTCAATATCTATGGTGAGGAATTTCTATGGAGATAGGAGAGTTCTCATGGCTTTTGATTGAGAAATCAAGAGTGAGGCCAATGGAATTGGTTGCTGAGCATGCTGTGAAGATGGAGGACTCATTGGGATGAGTTGATGATGAGATCTTAGTACACTAGGCTTGGGATTGTTGAGAACAATGTATGGTATAATCTCTGTACTCTTTTTTCTATAGTGGATTGCTGTGTTTCTCCTGTAGTTTTTTTCCCGAAAGGATTTCCACGTAAATCATGTGTTCTTTAGATTGATTTATTGTGTTGAATATTGTTTGTATTAACTATCAAGAAGGATGGAATGATTTCTGATTTGTTCATGGATCCCTCTTAATAGTTACAATGCCATATTGATATATTGCTCATGATGTGTTTGTGTTTATTACTGAACTACTAAGTTAGTCCTTTTCCTTTGTGAGTATTCATAGGAGTGTGATATTCTGTGGTAGTTTTACTTAAGATAATTCGATCTAGGTAGACTTGTGGTTTTTCACAATATAATCGAAAATTAAAAAATTCAATCATGTGAAATGCCAATAAATTTAATCACTATAAATAATACTCAATAAAACATGTTAGAATATTTAAAATATCCCTAACAATATTCATCAAAATATTATTGAGTCTAATATAACCCCCACTATTAATAATATTCACATCATTTTCACAATCAATTATATTCAATTATATGAACGTAACTCATCAAATTCATTGTTTAGACAGATAATTCTATCTAAGTGTAACCTAAGTCACAAAATTAATAATTTAACGGCTATAAAATTAATTGTAGGAGTGTTACGACAAATAAAATTATATATAACATCCTTGTCTTCTACCTTTTAAACCCATAAAGTTTTCAAATGAATAACTGCCAATCAATCTAAATAATTACTCAATAAATAGAAACTCAAATTTTCAAGAAGTAACATAACCCCTCATAAAATTATAATAATATGATTTATATGATTTACTTTCACGTAACCACATTGTCATTTGTCACCAAACCTCCATGAGTATTAAATCCATGAATTGTTATTATCCTGCTTATCCAACAACACTAAATTACCTCTCAGTAAAAAGTTTTAACTTCAGCATTAAGTGCCCAATGGTAGAGAGGCACCTAAGCACAGCCATATGCTAGCATAGGCAAGAATTTGACAACACTGCTCTTAGTAATAACTAGAAAACCAACTTAAGGAAGACCAACTTCTGCATAGCAATTTTTCTCATACTTTAGCTGTACATGTTCCAAATTGATAATTATACTTCCTGAATTTAATATTTCATTTATTACCTTTTTGAGATCACAACGTATCATAAATAGACCAAGAATATAAGTAGGTGTCAATACGGTGTCAAATCTTTCACATAACTAAAATTTAAAGCCAGTGGTCTTCAAAGATTTCTATTTGAAGAGTATTGTGAGAATATAAGATGGTCCATATGGCCGGATCTAAGAACCATGAAATAGCATTTGACAACATGCTAATTACCAGATAGTCAAGAACCAAGCATTATACAGAAACAAACTTAAGCTTAGATAGAAGAATCCAATCACTGACATAAAGAAAGTTAAAGTGAAAGCCTTATAGCTTACTATCTGCTTTTGGACATGAAGGTCGGTCGAAACATAATAATATATGTAATCCAGTATTCTAAATCAAAATCCTTACTATTTGCAGGCAACCAGTGAGACATGAAACCTTCACCAAAACATAATTTCAAGCTACTCTCATCATTAAAAAAAATTAAATCAAATGTAATTCTTATTCCCAATTATACTTCTAGTCACGACTTTGAGAAAAAAATAATTTTTTTAAAAAATTGTATATCAAATAATTGATAATACAATACCCATGCAACCTCCATCGAAATCGAAATAAAATTAATCATTCATCTTTTTAAATCATGGCTAAACGTCTTAAAATTGTTGGAACTCATACATAAATCTTACCCCTATAAAATATAGTAGATACATATTACCTCACATAACATTATGAACTATTGTAAAAAGTGAAGATTGGCAGGGTTGAGGCGAGGACTAGGTCGCTCTCTTTAAGATGTTTCGCGTTGCGGATTATATCCGATGCAGTAGTTTATAATTAAGCACGCCGCCTCCAGAATACAATAGCCCAGCCACTCACTGTTATCTTCTCATAGTCTACACAACTATGAGAAGATGGAAGCTCCACACAGCACCCTACTTTGCCCAATCAACTCATAAAAATAAACTAAAAATATAGACTCATAGAGGAAGAGAAGAGAGGATATGTATGAGTGTATATATGTGTCTTGGAATTACCCACTACATATAGATGTAGAAAATGTAACACTCGGTGGAGAATTAAAATTCTCTCATAATATCACATGAAGATGCATGATCGTAATATCAAATGGGATGTTATGGAAGTTACATAATAGGTTAATGAAAATATAGCCGTTAGGATAATAATAACAAATGTAACCTCCATATGATATAAATTATATATTTTTTATTAAAATATCCAACACAACGCTTTTCTAATTTGGCTAGTCCATATACCCTAAAACTCATAATATACTATACAAACACCCTTGCACGAGTTAAAGAGAACTCCTTATAAGATGTGTTTTGTTCCCATACGTTGTCGATATAGGATTTAATTCACAAGTTGGAAATTTATATATGATTTTTCCTATTTTATCAGCAATGCTATTATCCAATATATATATATTTCAAATGAATTCGATCAAGTCTTTCATTTATTATCAAGAAGAGCTAGAATCTGCTCAAAAACAAAAGGATTGGATCATTAATTCACATCATTTGTAGGTCTCATTGCCGATAGATGATCACACATTTTTAGGGTAATACCTCTATTCATATCCCTATCCATTTTTACTTTAATGATCCAAAAAATGAATATGGATCACCAAATTTGCCTTTTAACATTGAAGATGCCCTCACATCATTTGGGATATTAGACACGGACCTAGCAGGAGCAAGCTAGGCAGTATTGAGCAGCCATATATTGACAACAATTGTTTAAATTTTATATTAGATTGCAAGGAAATGATGATGTAACAGAAAGGAATCATTGATATATATATATACGGTTCCGATCCTGTCAGGACGTCCTTACGCTCGTTATCGTAAGGACGTCCATTCTGGAAGCCATAGGAATGATATTTTGAAAAATCGACCGTTGAATTAGATAATCTTCTTATGAATGTCATGTCTGCCAAAAATCACAGTGATTCGATAATCGGTTTTCAAAATACAATCCGTAAAACGCTTTGATAGTATTTACCGTTGGATGCTGTCAAAGTATTTTAAACGACTATATTTTAAAAACCAACCGTTGGATTCCGATCCTGTCAGGATGTCCTTAAGCTCGTTATCGTATGGACATCCATTCTGGAAGCCATAGGAATGATATTCTGAAATGAAGGCTAGGATTGATTTGAGATGGTTTTTTGGGATATATAGCATTACTAGCTCTAATTTTTTTATTTATTTCCATTAAATTTGAAATATGAAGAAGGCGGCAATTATATAAATTAAAACATGAAGCAGAGGAATTTAGGGTCTGAAAGATTAGAAGGTATTCAATATTCCTTCCAACATTGATCAATGGCTAGCAACAAATGCCTTGCCAGTACTTCATTGTTAGGATTCATTTTGTCATGTTTGTGCATGGGAGGACACCCCTACTATAACGATTCTCATGCACTGCCATTCACAGACACCCTCAAACCAGGCCAAGTGCTTAGATTCTATGATACACTGGAGTCGGCAGATGGATCGTTTATATTAGGATTCTTCGCGGCAGCAAGCCCCTCAGATTACAATTATTTTGGAATTTGATACAAGGAAGATTCTTCCACCCTTGTATGGGTTGCCAACAGAAACTATCCTTTACTAGGTGGCGATGACTCAAATCTCAAGATGGACGGTGGTGGCAAATTGAAGATTATGCATAGTGGAGGCCCTCCAGTTATGTTGAATTCTGATGATTCAGCAGCAGCTCAAAACTAGACGGCTACTTTAACTGGATCTGGCAGTTTCGTGTTGACCGAGTGGAATCCAGATGGTACTAGCAGGAGGGTTTTATGGCAAAGCTTTGATTATCCTACCTGTACGCCCCAAAATAGATGCTACTAAGGACCCTTGTACACCCCAACTTAACATCCGTACCGACCCTTTCTGATAAGTCGACACATGTCAAACTGAAGGTACGACCTATCCTGCTCATCCGTATTTCCTCACAGGATACAAGAATCATATATACAACAAAGTGATATGGCATGTCATACACAATATGTCCCAATTCGTCATATACAAATATATTCAATAAATCAAATAATATTGCTAACAACCCTGGCAAATAGGCAATTTCATAATCAATACACAATCTGAATAATCCAACATATAATGTATATAATATAAGAATGCAACAACAACCTTAAGATCTGACCAACAATCCTTATCAAGGATTTTGCTAAACCAGGAGTGCAACCCAAGGTAAACCTGCAATATATTGCAATAAGTAGGGGTGGGCTTTCACGTGCTCAGTAAGGGATAATATAACCTCTACGAATTAACAACAATACATTGATACATGGGATATTTATGTAAAACAGTTATTTATAGAGTTCAACGAATTTATAAAGCGATTAAAAATCAAAGTTTAAAAGAAGTTTGGACTTTCAGTGAAAAACTAGATCCTCCAATAACAGCACAACTCCAGTAACCAGTAACCAGGCATATGTCACGCATGCGGAAAGCCCCGTCGCATGTGGACAATAGTCAAATACCATCCTCAATCCATAGCATGGTGATACCGCTACACAAGGGCTCGACATATTCCATCAGTATGGACCTCGACCAGATTGGCATATGCGTCGCCTCAACGGGTCCCTAGCATATCCAATCATGGACTGGATCTTATTATAGGACTGTTGATTCTAGGCTAAAAAGCCTTTAACTCAACCAGGCTACTAACCAAATCCCAAGGACGGAGACTGTAGTCACGCCGCCTGTAATATCAAGTAGGGCCATGGGCCCCAAACCCCCAATGATACTATTCAGTCCACATACATATATATACATGCATGTCCTGAGATATAATAACTATCATGCAATGCCCACCGGGTGAAAAGACGAGGAGTTTTCTCTGATAAGTCAGTTCAGCCACGCGTGGTAAAGTCCAATAATAATCAACATATAACGTCAATTAGGATTGAAGAGACGATGAATTTTCTCTGACAAGTCAATTCATCCTTCCGTGGTATAAATCACAATATCCAAAGTCCATTAGACATGGAAGCCAATATCCAGTAACCCGAGCCTTAGCTCAATCAATATAAAGCATTTCTCGAAACCAATATTATTTCCAAAAGAAAAATGAATGGCACAATGGGTTGTCAACAACATTCATGATGCATAAATCCATTTTAGAAAATGTGATTTACTCAAATATCAATATCATAAATAATCATTTCTCCAAACAGTTAATGTATATGCCCATTCAGTCAGTTAATAACATCAACAGAAGAAGATATTGAAATTCTCACAATTTGTCATGGTTTGTCAAAAGTAAAGCGCTTCCATTTGAAATCATTTGAAAACGTTTAAAACATGCCACACAGTATATACAGTTCATAAACAGTTATATTCCATGTATCTATTTGTCAGAACAGTAAAAATAATAAGGTTCACAAGTGTTTATGAATCATATCATCGAGAAAGTGTTTAAAGTTAATATGGTTCTCAAAACAGTTGTAAAACAGATATATCGTTATCAACGGTAAAATGTTACTTATCCCTACCTCAATGTTTCAGTGTATCCAACCCTTTGCGGCTCCACGAGCCTCCCAAATACAAAGCTTAATGCACCCCAATGCAAATGGTTCTCCAAAGAACCTCCCAACACTGGAAACAAGCAAATAATACAAGCAAAGGAATCACAATCAACACGAAGATATGCAACTTAAAAGCAACACCAAAGACTCCCAAAATCTCCCACTTGATGCCTTAAGACTCAAAACCTCAAAATACTCGACCGAAAGCCCACGAACTTCTAAGGTACAATTTCAAGAAAGGGAAAACAAAATGAAGGAGTTAACAGAGGAAAAATAGGAAGAAAAATACAAAATGAGAGGTCCCCTATCGATAGGCCTATCGATAGGATTTGCAACCTATCGATAGGTATCCCTCTCAATACCAAAATTCTGCAAACCGAGGTGTGCACTTATCGATAGGGGTCACCTCCCTATCGATAGGGCACCCTCAAAAATGCCCAGTAACGAGCAGCAGTGAGTCCAACTCCCCAAAAACTTGTCAAAACCCCACCAAATTGAAGTCCAACCATTCAAAACATAGATCGACCCAAAATAAACTCATACAACTTGAAATCCGACAGAAAACTCAAAATCCAACAGTGAAAATAAAAAAACCACAAAGTTTTAGGCATAAAACCCACATAAACCCTAAATATGGTTTAACACCAAAGCAAGCTATAAAACCCCAACAAAAACTTCAAGTTGGACTTGTATACACATAATAAATCTTTCAAAACATTTATAACCATTAAATCTTTAAAAGATCAAGCATTTGGTTTTTAAAACCCACAAAACCCATTTTGATAAACAAACACATAAACCTCCCCAAAACTCTTCAAACCCTCACAAAATTCAATCTACACGGCACACAAATAACATCCAAAACTTCCACTTTCATCCATCTCATCATCCAACAAAACCCATACATATAAACCCACAAAATGGGTATGAAATGAAAAAGAAAAAAAAAAAAGAAGAAGAAGAAAAGAAATGAGGCATACCTCCACCGGTGACGCGACGTCGGCGTTGGGCGAGCTCCGGCGACTTCCTTCCCTCCTCTCTCTCTCTCTCCCGCTATCTCTTCCTCTCTCTCGGTCTCTCTCCCTTTCTGCCGAAATAAGAAGAAAGAAAAGAAAGAAGGGGTTTTAAACCCTTTAATATGCCTAATGGCAAAACCGTAAATAAATTTTTTTATTTATTTTTTTGAAAAAAATCATTAAAATATTAATATAAAAATGGAAATAAAAATTTGGGTTATTACACTACCAACACACTTCTCCCTGGGATGAAATTGGGCACCAATTTTAACACTCGCCAAAAATGGATACTTACATCTTGGATAAGCGAACAAGTTGCTGCGGCCGGTGCTTTTTCACTGGAATGGAACAGCACTTCCAGTGGCACCGGAGGACAATTTGTCATTAGGTGTCGAGGGGACATTTACTTGACTAGTGAGATATCTACCTACCACTACAAGACTCAATTCTTTGGGAATATTCCAAGGGCGCTACATAATTATTATAGAATTAACATTGTTTCCAACAAGAATGAGAGTTACGTTGAATACTTTGCCAGCTTTGTCGGTGGTAGTGCGTTGATATTGAATTCGGAGGGGGAATTATACGACCTACCGACTAAAAGTAGTCCTCTTGTGCCAAGTCATGTATGTCATGACGATGCCTCAATTGGAGGATGTGCGGTGCAGAATCGGCCCATATGCAGGAGGAGGAGCAATGGACAGTTTGAGCTACATTCGGGTCTCTTCTTAACACTCTCATTCTTATCTGACACAAATTCAAGTATTGGAATTGCTGATTGTGAGGATAGATGCTGGAACGACTGTTCTTGTGGTAGTTTTGACACTCTGAGCACCAATGGTACTGGATGCCAGTTTTGGAGCAGCGACTCCACCTTTGACAAAGACTACAGTGCTACACATAGAGAGATTTATGTTTATTCTCCGATATCAGACAACCGAAACAAATCAGATTTGGATAAAGTTTTAAATGTTAAAGCACTCACATACTCTCTCTCTTTCTCTCTCTCTATATATATATAGAGAGAGAGAGCTACTAATATAAGGTGCACCTGATGCAAGATATGCATCAGGTGGCCTCTTCTAAAGCCACTTGTTGAGCATATTTTCAAAAACTGACCGTTGGATTTAATGCTTCTTTCATGTATATCATGCCTGCAAAAAATCATAGTGATCAAACGGTTGGTTTCTAAAAAATGTAACTTTGTAAAACTGTGACTTTTTTTGTTCTTCAAAATGTCACCATTTTTTCACAGTCGTTTTTTTAAGAAACCAACGGTTGGATCACTGTGATTTTTGGCAGACATGATATACATAAAAGGTGCATCAAGTCCAACGGTTAGTTTTATAAAATATGCTCAACAAGTGGCTCTAGAAGAGACCACCTGATGCATCTTGCATCAGGTGCACCTTATATTAGAAATTCTATATATATATATATAGCCCCAATATAGTACGTATATACTTACATATAGAGTTGCTAATATCAAGTGCCCTCTTGTACAGCCACTTGCGGTACGGTGAAAAGTTTTGAAACCTAACTGTTGGATTAGATATCCCTATCACGTATGTTCATGTCTGCCAAAAATCACCGTGATCCAATGATTAGTTTATGAGATAAAGTAGCTTTGAAAAACTGTGACTTTTTTGTTATTTAAAATATTATCATTTTTTGTAAAATTTCGTTGCAAAAAGTAAAAATTTTTGTAGTGGTTTATTCACTAATATTGGACAATGGAAACAAATCAAATACTGGTATGAGTTAAAACTTAAAACTCTCTCTCTCTCTCTCTCTCTCTCTCCATATATATATATATATATACACACACCCCGTTGAATCACCGTGATTTTTCACAGACATGACATTCATAAAAAGGGTACGTAGATATCTAATTCAACGGTCAAGTTTTTAAAATATGTTCTACAACTGACCCTATGGAGATCACATGAAGCATGTCCATGTATATATATATGGACATGCTTCATGTGATCTCCATAGGGTCAGTTGTAGAACACACGCGCGCGCGCACACACACAGACACACACACACATATATATATATAGGGATAATACTATAAGGCCGGCCTTACGCAAAGTTGCGTAAGGTCGGCTCTATATGGCCAATTTTAGATGATAGTTCGTAAAACTGACCGTTGGATTAGATGCCCCTACTCTGTATGCCATGCCCACAAAAATCACACTGATCTGAGGGTTGGTTTTTGAAATATGTCATTGTGAAAATATGCAACTTATTTGTTCTTCAAAATATCACCATTTTTTTAACAGCAGTTATTTCAAAAACCAATCGTCGGATCACTGTGATTTTTTGCGAGCATGACAAACAGAGGAGGGGCATCTAATCCAACAGTCAGTTTTATGAATTGTCATCTAAAATTGGCCATATGGAGCTGACCTTAGGCAACTTTGCGTAAGGCCGGTCTTATAGTATCATCCCTTATATATATATATATATATATATATATATATATATATATATATATATATATATATATCCTAAT
>JAESVK010067480.1:2829-14698 GCA_017140935.1 Hamamelis virginiana
CTCTCTTGTTTTTCAACCTATAAAGGAATTTCCGTAATAAATTTTGAATTAGTATGACTTCAATTAATGAAGTTTAATATCAAATCTATAAAAACCTTTTATCTAGTTCTAGAAAACGGAAACAATTTTCGGTACGGTTCAATCCCTGTTGCTAGTTAACTGTTCTGGGAGAATGAAACTTGTGAGTCTTTTTAAGTGTATTGGCCCTTAAAATGCTTAAAACTGAAAAAAATTTGTAGTGAGTAGGAGGAAGAAGCTTCAGAAACTAGGTTTAATGTAAGATTTGCTTTCAATTCTTGTTGAACAGGATATGTTTTACAAGATTAAGAGACAGCAGAGTAAGATTGAATTGGTGGAGTTTTGTTTTTGGCTATTCTAAAAATTCCACTACACAATCCAACATAAACTTAAGCTTGTTCAACAGAAGCTTCTGCAAATGAAATGAAGTCATCTGCAAAATTTAAACGAGAAACAGGTGAGCCACTACGAGAAGATCTCATTTCCACAGCTTATCATCCACCCTTTAATATATCATATGACCAAGTTTCTCCATGCAAAGAACGAAAATATAAGGGCAAAAGGAGATCCCATTGCATTAAACCACTTCCTGGATTGAAATATTTAGTTTGCTTGCCATTCCAAAGAAATAAAATTTCTTCAACCTGGTGCTGGGTAGACTAATCTCCTTCAGAACTCTTTCCACAAATCCCCAACTAATACAATCATAAGCTTTGTCTAAATCAATCTTCCAAGCCATAACTCTGAATTAACCTCCATTTTTTCTTTCTAAAACAAAGGTTTAGTGTCATTAGTGGGGCGCAATAGTGATCCGATTCAGAATTCCAAAGTTTGATCCGTGAGGCATATTTAGATGCTTTGAAGGTGGTGCAAGGACAAGAATGTTCAAGAATCTTTAGTTGTTTCTAGGTTTTTAAATATATTGGTTCAATGGTACTCAAAGTTATATGTGCTATGCACCCGGACAGAGTCTCTGTTGGAATTAAATCTAAATGCTTTAAAAAATGGAAGAGGAATTTTGCAAAGTACTAATGCAAGAAGTTGAGTAGCTGCAGCAGAGCTCAAAACAGGGGAATACAATACGAAATATGCAGAAAATTCTGTAAATTATTTTTCTGGGCTACTTCAGTACACGCACACTTCTCCTATATATATATATGCCTAGAAGCACTCTAAGACACTTCCTTTTACTCTTGCCTTAACTGCCTATAATTTATCTATCTATCTTTGCATGTCCTGCTTATCCAAAACTTTTTAAAATTGAAAGCGCTCTCTAAACAAGCAACTATGATGTGTAGGTTTCATCATATTGACATCTTGCGGATTGCAATCTTTCAAAGACTCTATTCTCATTTCTTTATATAATCAACCCCAGCTTCACTTGTCTGCTTAACAGGAAGGGCTTGGTTTTTTAATCCGCTGGCTATTTTGAGATCAACATCACCATCTGTTGAGTTCTCTTGTAGTCAATAAGGACGGAGTGCATCTCAGTAAGGTTCCAGTTCCATTATCTAGTCGTTTAAGTTGAGTAAGGTTTTGAATTTTTATTTTAGTTATGTTTCAAGGATAGTGTTTTGTTTGCCCCTTCTTGGTGTTCCATATTGTAATGGTTACTGTATGCTCTTTTTCTAATTTTTCTTCAATTTTATTAATGCATTTCGAGGATGCAGGGGCAGGACCCATAGCATCAGCCATTCCTGCTTCATTCCATGCTCTATTGTATGCCACTGCTGTGCATTGCTATGGAATCTTGAATGCTTTATTATTTATAGATGCCTCAATTAACAGAAATCCAAAAAGCGAACCCCCTTGGTACAGCGAAGCTTACATTTTCACCTAGCTGAAACTTGGCTTTGTACATAATTATGTCTGCTCTTTATTTAGTTATCTGGATACATACATACATATACATACATGATACATATATACATATGTGTACGTAAGATGCACTACCTTGAGACTGACTGGCAAGTACAATACTAGTAATTGGGAGGAGGGTGGAACACAGGACTCTTTGAATTTCTGGATTTGATACTATTAACTAAATATTTGATAGAGAGATGAAATGGTCTGGACGATGGTAAGGTAGAAGAGCAGCAGATTAATTGGTTCTTGGTTGACGAAATAGTATAGATTCAGTGTAGCCTTCAAAAAATTCCACCTGGATGCGGTGAACTTGTTAATTTCTTCAATTACCTCAGGAATGCAGCATTCACGCATGTCATACACAATCCCTCTTGTGAGGTTTCTGATCACATTTGCAGCCTGTTCATTGCTATCTAATGTTTGAATAATCTCTTTCTTTCGGAGAAGCTCAACTTCCTTAGGTGAACCCACAAGGGTATTGAAAAAGTACACTAGAGTTGTGAAGTAAGGTTGTGCACTTCTGTTGCATTGTTCATAGGCCACGGCATTCCGCAATAATTGAACCATGCTATTGCTCAGGAAAAGCGGAGGAATCTCCAACACTTTGTTTACAAATCCAATCTCTAGGAAGCAACCCATCTTCTTCTTGAACGAAATGCCAGCGCACCTGAGCACCATAACACTGCTGAACCACCATGTTTTCGGGAGTCCAACGCCATTTCCAAATAACCAACCTGGTTTAATGTTTGGAGATCTGGCTGTGTTTGTCATGAAAGTGGACTGAAACAATGCAAGTACGTGTGCATGTTCTTGGCCTGCAACATTATTCTCCATGATCTGATCATTTGGTTGCCTCTCAGGAACCAGATGATTGAAAACACTGATTGCAAGTTTATTGAATGAAGCTTTGTCCTGATCTGGACCTGTTAATATATAAAGTCTTTGGAGCAAGAATAGTGGAAGTTGATTTTCCAGCATCAGTAAATCTAGCAGGATTTCAAGTAACATGAAGCGTGACGATAAAATGGGATCCTCTTTAGTTTCCTGCTTGTTATTAACACAATTGGAAGTAAACAAAAGTTTTAAAAAATTAACCGAAGTAGGTGGATCACCGTCAAGTACTGATAAACACACACAACAATCCATGGTGGTTGGTCATACCTCGCTAGTCATGACACGCCAACGTACGAACTCAATGACAAAGCAACCATCAAGTAGCATCATTCGAACAAACTCATCGCTGCTCAAATCATCAAACTTGTCTGAGTAGCATTCTCTGGTTTTCTTCTCCAATTCCTTCATTTCTTTTTCAAGGCCCTGCAACGTCACATTTTGTGCTCGCCAACTTTTCACTGTATTGTCAACAGTGTGAGATCTTTGACTCATGGGGTCCAAGAGGCCATATAGAAAGCGCAATTTGTGTGCTTCCATGGCTCGCAAGCTTAGATTGTTACGATGAAATGGACCTATGGAGACGAGCCTTGGGATGTAACTGTCTTGGTCAACCACACGCATTCCTTGGGATGTAACTGTCTTGGTCAACCACACGCATTCCTGGAGGAACTCAGGATATGATACATAATTCTCTAGGTCCCGTTTGGATCGGGGGAATGAAATAGCATGGAATAGAATCCGATTCCATTCCCAAGGTAGCCTGGAATGGAATCAAATTTTCATTCCATTAAAAGTGTTTGGATGCTAACTGGAATCATGAGTTGGAATGATTGTCCATTCCATTACTTGTGTTTGGCAATGCTAGGAATGGAATTAAATTTTCTAGAATTTTCCAATTTTACCCATTTTCTTTAAAATAACTCATCTTTCACTTCACCAAATTTTTATCTAACTAAATTCAAATTAATATACATCATAACCAAATTTGAAAATTAATATATACAAATTTTTTGTATATGGAAAGAGTTTAGCATTTATTTAACCAAAAATTCCATACATTCAAACCAAACCATATTGATGTTCATCAACACCAAAAACAAAATTTCCATCCATCATTCCCCAAATATAGCAAGACCAAAATTCATCCAACAAAGTAGAGTTTAACTCAAAATTATTTCCATCAAAACCAAATTCATCAATCCAAGAAGGTTCCCATTTTTTTATCAATCAAATAAAAACTGGTTTTAAACAAAGCTAATTCAAATAGGATTAGCAACAGGCTTGATGCCACCTTCCAATGCAATCTCTTTTACTAAAAGCAATAAGGCATCCCCTGCTTGTATCAACCAAGCCTTGTTTTTTGGGTTTTGAAAAGGGGCCGAAGCAATACACAACACAAACCCAGAACCAGAAACAGCAGACAAATCTGAAGATAAGAAATGGCCAAGGGCCTATAGGAGGATACTGGAGGATCCTCAAACCCATCTCAAAATCTAAACCCTTTGCAGTATTTGGCTTCTATAAACACATGCGCTAACTTACATTCCCACCCCATATGCACCAATTTTTCTACACGGTCTCTGCTCAGTTCCCCTGCAGCAGCAGCTGATGATCCATTAGCAATTCCATCAACTTTCACTTTAACACAATCACAATTAAGCTGCTTCCCTTTAATAATCCCATGTTTCTGCAGACAATCCAGCATTTCTTTGGTATCCAAATCCACATTTTCCAGCAACACAGAGCAAAGATTTCTCCCCAAGGCATTTCCACAGGATTTTCATCTTCAACTTGAGAACCAAGAAGAAGAAACATATCATCAATTGTAGGAATTCCCTAGGGAAGCATTTCACAAGAGTAAAGAATAGCACATGCATAGATTGTCTGCAGAAACAGGGGATTATTTTTTAAAATCGGTTAATATATATATATATATATATATATATATATATATATATATATATATATTAAATCGGTTCATAATGCTCATGTTAAAAATGCTAATTTTCTTTTCTCACTTTTTTCTGAATTCTAGTCAATGTCACACATGCATAGATTGGATAAATGAACTGGAGGGACATTCAGTTTAGAATTTCAGCAGGTTAGATGGAGTTCAAAGTCAAAAGTTTAAAATCTAGAAACAAAAGCTGAAAACCAAATATTGTTGGAGAAGACCAACCAAACACTACCAATAGAAATCAATTCCATATGAAGCTCAAATTGCTCTTATGACCTGAAATAAAATTCTAAATGTAAAAGCTCAAATTACTTTCCTGCACCCACACTTTTTCCTGTTGGAGAAGTACTTTCTTGCTTTTCAAAGCAGAAAGTTCATTTAGTTTTAGCTCTCAAAAGCAAGAAACTACTTTCGAAATCCAAAACAAACAGCACCTTAGGCCAAGTGGGGAGCATAAGCTTCATTTGGTTCAAAATTTTAGAACTACCACTTCAACCCCAAATAATTCTCAAATAACAATTTTTTTCTTTTTTCCTCTAGTTTGTAGTAGGTAAATAAACACCTATGAACAAAAAAATAGTGCGAGAAAAAAAAAAAGGCATGAATTGATAGGCACATATTCTCTAAATTAAAGCAAACCCAAGTCGTGATTAAGAGAAAAAAATCAGACCCACTTTCTCCATAGATGAAAACCCATAATGGGAAACCTGAAAACAAAGGTAAAGTGAAAATCCCATTGAAACCCAAGTGATAAAATTCAAAGGCACAAACAAGTCCTGTTACTCTTGAACCAAAACCCAACCCAAATCCAACAACAGACACACAAATACTTGTACCAATATCGCATCATTTCCCATTCGAATTCCAAATACATCCTCAAATATAGCGAATTTCAAGTAAAAAAAAAAAAAGTGCATACAAAAAAAAAGAAAAAGAAAAATGAAGATACATACAATACATCTGCCGTAAAACATAAAGAAGATTCAATCATACCTTTCATCGAAGTTTATATATGTACATACATATCAAAATCAGCAGGAGATGAACATACCTGAAGAAGCGAAATGAGAAGAAATCATACACATTTTATAGTCAAACAGCATTTTATGTTAAATATCTATTAACAAAATTCTCAACTTTTGTTTAAGATATAATCTCATTTAAAATAATCTTACATTTGCCCACAAATCATACACATTACAACAATTTTTGTTTAAGATATGAGATTCAAATTCAAGAGGGAATAACAGAGAAAAGAGGGAATGACATTTAAACAAAAATGACAAAATTTCCTTCTCCTGTATAACATTTGATGAAACTTCAATCAGTGAATCAGCCGAAAAGAGGGAATTACATTTAAATAAAAATGATAAAATTTCCTTCTCTCGTATAACATTTGTTGAAACTTCAATCAGTGAACAATGACTGATTTTTTTTTCCTATGCCCGAACAATATGCTTGAACTAGAAATGAGGCATTCTTGGCTGAAATTACAGACATCCTATTGAATCCTGCACTTATGAACCTATAAGCATCAAACCATCGTGTGTTGGATCTTAATTTTGTAATCACCTGATTTCATCTTACTAACATGCTTACAGCAACTCAAACAATACACATATATATACAAGTCTTTAATTAATTATCTGAACCTATAAGCATCAAACGGTTTCTCTTTTATATGTGGAAGTGTTAAGCTATATGAATAGCAGAATTGAAGAAAATTGGGAAGAACTAAGATCGGGACAGATCTGAAGATCAATGGGACCATGAGTGAGAGAGAGAGAGAGAGAACGAGACAGATTGAGAAAGAGAGAGAGTACCTGAGGTTCGGCAATCAGAGAAACAAGCAATCTGCCGGCGACGAGCTGACAGCGGCGATAAACCGGTATCAATGGCGGCTGGAGAGAAAGCTTCTGCTTTTGGTTTTGCTCGAAGACGAACACAAAAATTCCTGGGCTCGTGCGTGAGTATCGGGATTTTCAGATTTGGTTTGGTCTGTTTTCATTCCAGCCCAAAGGTTGGAATAAGAATACCACCAATTAGAAGGGAATAGAATTCCACCTTTTATTGGAATCAATTCCAGCCCATTCCAAGTCTCCTAATTCCATTCCAATTCAAATATTGCATCCAAACATGCAGTCATGGAATGCATTTCAGTCCATTCCCATTCCAGCCTCTGATTCCCCCTATCCAATTGGGGCCTAGAATTGGAAGGAGGTTCTTTTAGATTATTGTAGATGTCAATGATCCATTCCGGTGGCGATGATGATGTTGGTCCATCGGTTGAGCTTGATCCTCCATTATTCTTCCCAGTGCTATCTCCCATGCTATTGAATATTGAGGGAAATCAACTAAGCTCTTTAGATTTTACATGCCAAGATATAGAAGATAGAAAATGAAATCTTGAGTCTTTTTTTAAGTATCTCCTTGTTTTCTTTTTCATTGCTTTGTCGTTACTCATCTTCTTTTTCATTATCTAGATACTTTGCAACCCCCTGCACTTAAAGTCATTTTGGTATATTTATCTGCTCGACGATCATTTCCTTTTCTCTTTATTTATTTGGGGAAGGGCACATGCAATTGTTGTGCACGTTACAATGGAAGTCGATGAACGTACGTCAATGGTACGTGCAATGCCATTGGATTAGTGGGATAGAATTAAATTGTTAATATCAATTAGTCTCTAAATAAGACTATAAATAAAGCTAATATGAACCCAGGATTCTTGTTGTCTATTACAAGTTCAATAAATTCAATTTAGCAAATTCCATCCTCTTCTTTTGGGAATGCTTGACTTAAAAAAATTGAATCATATCAAAAGACTACGTACATATATATGTGATTTTGTATATTAGTTAACAACAATACAGTTTGATCATTTCTTGACTTTCAAAAATTGAACTATATATTGTACATTTTTGAAATAAATGGATGCAAATTGTATATATATATGGTAGGTAATATAATTAGAGGGGCCAATATATGGATGCAAATTTGGAAATGATAATCACCCTAATTAATTGACTTTCCATTTTCTTTTAACAAAATAGACAATTTGCATTTATGTTTTGATTTACAAAGATACTTTATATAATAAGATAAGATAGTTTCCAATTACAGAAATAGAGAGATTAACTGTAAGTCTGTAAGGTGTAATTTACGCAACTTATGCCAATTTGGATATGGTTATATCAATATAATTGCTTATGTAAATTTGAACGTAGTAATATATATGGGAAAATTATTCATTAACTTCCTAGACACATTACACTATCACTTAAACACATATATATTGCGTGTTATGTGTTCATAAACAGATAAGTTGATTTATTTTATTTATATAAAACATTAATTAATTAATTTATGTATAATCTAAATCCTCTAAACAATCAAACCAAACCAACTTGAAGGTGGTTGGATCAATTCTATATTCTCAAGTGGTACTAGACCAACTTGCAGGCCTAATCTAAATGGGATGCTGTAATTTATATATTTTCATAGAGAACTTTATTTTTCATCAAATAAAAGTCAATTTTTTTTTTCAAGGGTATGCTATTTTTTTAATTTTAACCAATTAATTTCTTCTTATATATATACAATAACATGAAAACATAACGTACTTTCCAGTTATTTTTTCAAACACTTTGTACTCCTAAAGTTTCTTCACGCGATCTTCACTAAGCATCCTTCCATTGAGTAGCAATTAAAGATTTAATGGTAACGGATGAGATGACATCTCATGATAGAAAGCCAAATTTGTTTGATAGAAAGCCAAATTTGAAAAAAAAAAAATACAAAATACAAAATACAAAAACAAACATGACAGCAGAAAGCCAAATTGGGCCTATATATCAATTGTGCTGGGCTCTATTCAACTTTTAAGAAATGCCAACTCCAATTTTGTTTCCTAAACATACTGATGCATTTTTGGGATTTGTAATCAGAGCCCATTTTCCATAGCAAAATATTCGTAAGAAGAAAACGAGTCCAGGAACCGTAAGGTTCTTAGCACGGGATAGAATCATCTCCAATTTTCACCTTACAGTTCTCTATAATTTATAAAGAAAATTTTAATTAGGACATGCTGAATATCAACTGGGCTCCAATTGGTGGGAGGTGTGCTGTTTAGGATAAATGTCCCTGATGTGCTTAAAAAAAAAAAAAAAAAAAAAAAAAAAAAGGGAAAATAATCCCAAAAATCCAGAAAACAGTTTTTATTATTAATAAGTCTAAATGATAAGATTTTTCCCAAGAGGCCCCTCTAGGTCAAATTTAAAGTCAACTACTAATAAGATATTGTCTAATATACCATTTCCATATTTTGAGCTAACATCTATTTTTAAAAAATATTATCAGATTTAATATCCTTATTTTTAGGAAAGCTGTTTGATTTGATTAATATCCTAAACCAATTAAAATATACTCTTTCCATATTTTCAACAAGCATTTATGCTCTGTTTGGTAGGAAGGATGGAAAAATAGAAGGAAGGAAAGTAGGAGGGATGAACTTTCCTTTCTAAGGGGAGGAAAATCCTTTTTCCTTCCTGTGTGATTGGTATGATGGATGGAAAAGTGGTTTCCTTCCTTCCATGTGTTTGGTAAATTGGGATAAGGGAAAGGAAGTAAAACACCTAAATTACAATTATACCCCCACATATATTTAACCAAAATGACATTATACTACTAAATTCTAATAACCATTAAAAAGATTCAGTTATATGTTCATAATTGAGAAATGATAATTTTATAGGTGGGTCTCCGATGAGAATTTTTTTTAAATTACTTTTTGTCAGAAAAACAAATTCTAATATTTATGAAATTCTCTTTCTCAGCTCCTTCCTTGGAAAGGCCGAGGGGTTTAAACCAAAAAACTGATGTTAAAATGGTCTTTTCAAAGCCTACATAAGCTGATCTCTAGTTTTCCTTCCACTTTTTCGCCCGAAATTGGACGAATTGAATACCCCCCTTCCCCCCCCCCCCCACCACTTTTCCCTCCTCCCCTTTCCTTCCTCCCACTTTTCCCTCATAACAAACAGGCCATTAATGTCCTTATTTTAAGAAAGTTGTTTGATTTGAATCATTTGATTAATATCCTAAATCAATTAAAATATAGAATGTTTTTTGAATTTGAATTTAGTTAACTAGATAAACCATAGAACTTAATCCACGTTACAACATGTTGTAGGATATGGATTGTTGATTTTTTTTGGTTTACTGAGATACATGTATACATGATTAAGTCTTCCAAACCCAAAAAACATGGTCTATAGAGATAAATGTATGCATGATTCTTCCAAACCCAAAAAATCAAAATTTTCATACATCCTAAAGCAAAATTTTGGTTGGCATAACTCATTCCAACAATAAAAATTAAAATCCAAGTTTCCATTACAACCCTAACAACCAAATTTTTTAAGCCAATCAAACCCCAAAATGGGAGGAAAAAAAATCATGTGTACAAGACTCTTCCAAATCCAAAAAACCCATTTTTTTCAAAAATCAAAATCAATGTATACTTGATTCTTCAACTTTCAGTAGCAATGGCAGACTAATCAATCCCCAAATAAAATAAATGAAGACAACCATTTATACATAACTCTTCTAACCCCAAGGAACAATTTTTTTCAAAAATCTAAACTTTCAAAAAATCCAATATCGGAATGGAAAGGAACCCAATCTCTATGATAATCGAAACATAGAATCAATCAAAATCCCAAAAATCATATATACACGTCTCAATGCTATCTCACACGTGTATACACGACATTGCCAAATAAAAAAAACTAAACAATTTAAAAATCTTGTAGCAAAATTTTTTCAAAACATCAAAAAAAGAAAAAAAAAAAGAAAGGTAAATTAATTTTTCCGAAACCCACAAAAATACCTATCATTTGAACCCTAGTTCCACAATAATCGGAATCAAAAGACAAACAAATACCCATAAATCGGTATGTATATATGTCTCAAACCAAAATCTCACAAATTTACTGGTTTTTGTCATTTTCTCCAATTCTGGAATTCGAAACTTCGGCGAAGATCATATGAAGTAGACAAACTTTCTACCAATTAATTTCTTCAAAAGTTGAAAAATGGATTAAGATTTGAAAGTTGACCAATGTATGCCAAACCCCTACATATATGACAAGAAATATGGCTGAAATTAGGATATAGGGAATTTTTGATTATCCATGCGCCATTTTTGGAAACTGCTTTTGTGTGTTAATAAATGGTATTTGTGTCATTTATTTACTAAATCTGAACGGTTATGTATCACTAAAAAAGATAGGGGTCTTATAGTATAGACATGTTATACCAGGATTCTATTGGTATAAAACCCAAAAAAAAAAAAAAAAATGATCGAATTCAATTATGAAAGGTCTATCTTTTCTAATTAATTATTTTTTCTCCAAATTGTATGAGACTAAACGATGTAATTGGCAAGGATCCTAACCCTTTTGGCCACCCAAAATTCTATTTATAATTTTATACAGCTTCGTTTGGATTAACATTGTCTAAATTAGTTACTATGTCTTCATATATTTTATTAAAGTTTATGTCTAAATTATTTCTTCGTATACCAAAATTTTCATTAAAAGTTATGGAAAATGCTATACGTCTCAAAAAAATTGTCTCAAATGTGACTCCCAAATGATGTGGCGGATGATCTAACTTTCTTTTTTTTAGTTAATTCTCTCTCCATAATAAATGAAAGGTTAAGATTCATTTGAGATATCTTATCGAAATAATTTTTTGGGATATATAGCATTATTGAGAAGTTATTGTAGCAAAAGTCAAAAGGTCTAGCTTTAGCAAACCATCCTATGATTCCTATCAACTCTTAGGGCCTGTTTGTTTGGGAACTTCGAAAACTGGATCTGGCTAGTTCTGATCTCTTTCTGTTATATGATTTTAATGTAAACCAGCTTACAGTTGGTTTGAAAAAAACTGTGTTTATAACTTATTTTCTGGACAGGATTGAACTGATCTATAGAAAAAATGTACTTACGAAATAGTACTAAATAAAAATCAGACAGACTTATCCTTAACTAGCCAGGTTCTTAAGTTTGCCTGTGAGACCCCAAAATTTTGAATCGTAAATTTTCTAATAGTAAATTTTCAATAGTAAATTTT
>JAESVK010067482.1:3393-18122 GCA_017140935.1 Hamamelis virginiana
GGAGGTTATCTGCTTGGAGAGAGAGAAATCAACCAATGAAAATGAAGAAATGGAGAGAATTAAGGAGAGACAGCCACATCAGCCTAGCAAACTGCTCTCTCTCTCTCTCTCTCTCTCTCTCTATATATATATATATATATATATATATATATCTTATTATATAACCTTGAAGAAAATCAGATACAGAAAGAAGATTAGGTCAAAAAATACCAAAAACTCGAAGTTTGAGTCAAAGTGGGAAATCATCAGCTCAGATGACTATCCGAGGCCCAGACGGCTAACTGTCCAGCCCCAGCCAGCTAGCCATCCAAGGCTTGAACAGCCATTAGAGGGGTGGTTGCCTGCTCGCCTTAGTTTCAATCTTACTCGGACTCGTTTTTGTATTTTGAACGTATCTTGCCCGTTTTAAGTCCAAATTTGATAATTTAAAAGACAAAATGACCGGGACTCAATTCTCTACTAGAAGGGTGTTAGGCTGAAAATTCTTTAATATGGTTAAGGGGTTAGGTTAAATCAAGTTGGTTAGTCGTTATAAGCCATTCGGCTCGATTTTGGTTTGAAAAATTGGCTAATCAATTGATTTAAAAACAAAATGCCACTTCATGAAACATATATGTTTTGAAAATTTTTATTAAAATCATTTCAAAATTTTGGAAATCATTAATTTGAGGAAAAAAAATGAAATTACGATCAATTTTGGTTTAATCTTAAGATGGTCAATTAACTGCTATGGACCGTTATGAGCCAAAATGATTTCGAACCGTTATGAGCCAAAATGATTTCGAACCGTTACTCTGTAATTCTCATAACTACACTCTAAATATCCATGCAAATCCAATGAGACAAACTGGGACAAATTCGAATCTCAAATGGAAATTATGTGAGGAAAAAGACGACAACGCCCTCCAAGTCACAAAAGTTCTTGTTTCCTTTTGGAGCCTTGATTGGCATTCTATGACACTCTAAAAACTAAATGCAAAAGAAATGAGTTGAAAACGAGTAAAAAATGTACATAAAATATTAGCCTCTAATTAACTAAGGAAAAATGTAATTTAGAAAAACTCAGGTTTTGAGATTTCTTAGTCCGAAAATGAGTTTTGAGATTCATTTCTCCAAAAATGATTGACCATTTCAATCAACCAGGTATGCAATGATAACTCATATTCTATGAATAAAAATGGGGTGTCTACAGTAACATTTACAAATTTAAATTTGTATTGTTACAGATCGACTCTGCTTGGTTACCCAAACATAACCTAATTCAATACAAATTTAAATTTGTATCGAATTCAGATCGAATATTGAGTTGGGTTAGTTTTTGAATAGAGGTTCTATCCTTTAAGTTAAGTTTGGGTTGACTTCCCAACCTGTCCAATCCATTCAAATTGCTGTCTTAATTATACAGACCTAAAATCACAAGTTTAAAATTCGTCGTCTAACATAATTTCAAATAAAAATAATCCCCCTTTTTTTTGGGTAAAAATAATCCTATTTGAATGTTTCAATTTCTTGCTTACCCTTTAAAAGAAAAATTAAAAAAGTTAGATCGGTCAAAATCGAACCATTTTCTTGACCTATTTTTGGCTCAATCTAGTAACGTACACGTGTAATCTCACTTCCAAACCAGATTATTAAGCTCGTGGGGAATTATTGAAAATATATTTTATTTATTTTTCATTTTTTAAGAGTCAATGATGAGAATTAGACCTTCATTTTTTTGTCTTAATTTTTAGCATGGGATATATTAATTAAGTTGGGATGGGATGGGACAGGTGCGAATATAACATGAGGCCAACCTTATTTCATTTTAGAAAATAAAATTAGGATGTTCAAATGGCTTATTCAATTTTAATTTTTGACTTTCCACATGGTTAAGCATTCAACATAAGGTGATACATCAGCTATTAATTTTAATTTAAATAGTAATCTTGACTCATCATGACAATCATGCACTTAGCTTAGAGTTAGGCAATAAAAAGTCTTATTCATATATACAAAGGGCAAATTATGCCAATAAACTTAAATTTTTGGAATATTATGTGAACGAACCTCATCCAAAAATATTTACGCCAATGAAACTATCACTTTTTTTTTTTTTTTTTTTTTTTTTTTTTTTACATAACCCCCTCTGACGGTGAAAAATTTTGAAATATTTTTAAATTTTGTACATAATTCCTAAAAATATTACATAATCCCAATCTCCAATTCTCATAGTATCATATCAGCATTTATTACATGTCATTCAATGTCATCTTCCTAATTTTGTATTAGAAAATATTTTTTTAAAAAGGACATGATGTGATATTTTAAAAATGTAATGTGATAGATAATTAATGAGAATTTTTTTAGGCCGGGATTGGAGATTTTTCATAAAATTGGGGATTCAGTCTTAATTTGAGAATTGTGGATCATGTGTTACACTGTAGATTTAGTTTAATTTTTGGGGATTGGAGATTATTTACAAAATTTGATTTTTGATTTTTGATTTTTTTTTTATAGACTTTTTGACCGTTAGATTGATATTAGTGTAGTTATTCATTTTATCTACTAAAAAAAAAAAAAAATATTGATGTAAATACTTTTGAATGGGGTTTGTTCATATAATATTGTGAAAACTTAGGTTTATTGGCGCAAATTGCCCTATATACAATTATTATAACCTCTTCTTCTTATATGTATATATATTTTTTTAAAAAAATATTGTTTTTCCTATCAACTGTTTTCAATTTTTTTTATTTGATGCAATAATTGACATAACACCCTATAATTATTAAAACAATTATATTTTGATGACATGGTACTACGGTATTAATTCCATTGTAGTTTTCATGTCATACAATTAATTATTATATTTTTTTTGTTAACATAAGGTATCCTGAGTCATTTCTGTTGAGATTTGGACTTAGATTAATATATTGTTACGGATAGATGAAATCACCCACAAATTCCATCCATTACGATACTCAAAATGTCAAGGTTTGATTCTAGAATTTTCGTTTCACAAAATTAACGTAGTCTTTAATTGCCTAAACCCCCTTTTTATTTTTTTTCGGTTTCAAATAAGTAATTAATTAATTTCATATATGCCACCTCAACTGTTATATGAAATAAAAAGTAGTTGAGATGTATAGCATTAAATTAAAGTCGTTGTCACCAACTACAACAGCCAAAATAATATCTTAATCTCCACGACTTTGAACTTTGAACCAAAAACCCAAAAAACCGAATCAAGCATTATATTTGTACGGGTCACAACGTTATCTTCCCAAATTTTCAATCTCTTATTTATTATATAAATTTTCTTTTTTGAGTTGGACAAAATGTACAATTTTCCAATTAATTAGTCTGTTGGACCGGCGGCGTCGTATTGACCACAAATAAACCCTCGTTGGTCAATGCATCTAGAAGGATCCTCAATTATATAACAAACTCGTTTCTTCTTCTTCTTCATTTACTTTTGGTACAAATTGCAGCGCAATTCAATGTGCTCGAAGTTGCCAAGTTCCAACCCTTTTCACATCTCCACTCCATTGGGTCATCATCCTATACGGCACTACACTTGACTAATTTGTCCTTTCGAATTCATACTTGCAAAACCCTAAACTACGTTGGATTAAAGTTATTAATTAGAAATTTCAAAGTTCTTTTTTCTTTTCTTATTTTTTATTTTTTATTTTTTATAGAATAAAAATTTATTAAAACAAAAAAATAGTTAGTAAAAGATGTTATATATCCAATAGAATAATGTCACGTGACCGTGAAGAAAAATATGGGTTTGACTGAAATTGTAATAAGAGAAGAAAAAGTAGGACATGTAGCAAAATAAGAAGTTACAAGCACGTGGAACAATTGAAAATTACCATGTGGAGATCACAACCAGCTGAAATAAAGAGTTGAAATGGGGAGAAACCGAGAAAGTGTGTGTATAATCTCTAATTTTCGCTCAATCGTCAAACCATTAAATATATATTTTATTTTTTATTTTTTATTTTTATCAAAAAGTTCATTGGGTTATGAGTTATACAATAAAAGATCGCCCTCTCATTTCCCTTGAACTCTTTCCTCCTTGATTTTGAAACTAATGTGATAGACTTTAATTGTCGATTCAATAGTATATTTATTATTTAGAAAAACCGATTGTTAGATTAGATACAATTTTTATAAATGTCATACTCGTCAAAAATCACAATGATCTAACGGTCACTTTTTCAAAAATATCATTGTGAAAAATTGTACGTGGCTTTCCTACTCTTCAAAATTTCACCAATTTTTTCCCCATAAATTGACCGTTGGATCGTAGTAATTTTTAGCGAGCATGACATTTATGTGAAAGGTATCTAATCCAACATTTGGTTTTTTTAAATTTATTTTGCAATTAGCCCTACATATGTGACCTGACGTAATTTTGCATTAAGTGCGTCTTATATTAGTATAAGGTGCATGGGTGATTTTCGTAGGACCAATTGAAAAATAAAATTTGAAAAATGGACTCTTAGATTAGATACTCTTCTTATGTGTGTCATACTTGTCAAAAATCACAATATATCCAACAGTCGGTTTTTGAAAAATGTGAAAATTTTAGCTTTTTTTTTAAAAAAAATTCTTTAAAATGTCACCCATTTTTTCACATAAGAGGAGTATTTAATCCAACGATCGGTTTTTTGAAATGTATTCTACAACTAGCCCTACGAAGGTCACCTGATACAACTTTAATTTGCTTCATATGTACCTTATGCTAGCATCTCCATACATTTATATATATAGTTCTTTTCTTATAGGTATATATGTACACGTATAAACTTATATAAGGAATTGGATTTCTAACCAATATGGAATAAGTTTTTCTAAAATTGATTATTAGATTAAATATTTTTTTTATCAATATCATGTATGTCAAAAATTATGATCCAACGATCGATTTCTAGAATACAACTTTGAAAAACTGAGACAGTATCCAACATTGAAAACTGTTACAGATTTTACAGTTTGTATTTTAGAAATCGAAAGTCGAATCACTATATATGACTTTGGCATGCATAAGAGGAATATTTAATCTAATGGTCGGTTTTAAAAAAAATACATATCTTGTATTGACAAATTAAAAATTGAAGCTGCCACATAAGCTTTTGCATATGCTTGTACCCATAAAAAAGTTAATATATGTATATATAGAGTTCTTTACTTAATTATGAGTACGTATAAATATAAGTTTATGTGAGGTCCTGAATTTTTAGTCAATATAGAATAGGCACGATACTTTGAAAAATCAACCATCAAATTAGATACTCTTTCTAAATAAGTCTTTAATGTCAAACATTACAGTAATTCAATAGTTAGAGGGATTCAACTCTTAAAATCTAGCCTAATTTTAATCCTTTTCGCTAGTCCAGTGAAATATTCAAGGTCCAATAAAGTTCAGTTGCATGAAAAAGCAGCCTTTAATGGCTCAGCAACTACGTTGCAAGTACATACTACCTACCACAGGCACGGCATAAAATTCAAAATAAACTTTTCAAGTGCAAAGTCATGATAAAGGCACTTGCTTAGACCGATTGTATGGGTGGGTTTTAATTTTAATTCTAAAAGCAACCTTTAAAAATTAAAATTTCAATTCCTTTAAAAATTATAAAAGTTTTTAATTTTTATTTATTTCTGCTATAAAGGTATCTTGAGCCAGTTTGCATGCATCAGACAAAATTCTACACCCTGAACAAAGCTTTCGAAATAAGGTTTACGTCTTGCGGTCCATGATCCCAAATATTAGCAGTTAGTGAGAGTCGAATACGGGACCAAAGAATTTGATAAGCTATTAGCCCTACTTGCTCCACCACTAAGCTACACGAACACCATACAAATTTTAGTGCTCATTTGTACGAGACATGTACTTTATATATATTGCATGTATTTAATCCTTTCACTTCTACATTTTGATAATATATATATATATATATATAAAATAAGAGAGAAAAAATTAATTCCAAATATTAAACTCAAACCATTTATAACGCAAGTAATTTATTGGTCAAACCGGCTTTCTTGACATGACCCACTCTAATAATTACTCCTCTGACCCTTTGTCCGGAACTTATTGTGTTTTTCTCCCTCCACAGCATATGTCTTACGTAACCCCACCCCTCTTTTTTTGACAATTTTTTTGTTTTTTTTTTTCCAATCTCTCTCTCTCTCTGTCTCTCTCCCTCCTATTTATATGCTCCTCTACCTTAATCATCTAGCTTCAACCCCTCTCTCTCTCTCTCCCCTATCCTATTTTTATGTAGACTCTTCTAGCTACCTAACTCATCTTCTTAACATATCGA
The DNA here is from genome assembly GCA_017140935.1 of Hamamelis virginiana. Lineage (NCBI taxonomy): Eukaryota > Viridiplantae > Streptophyta > Magnoliopsida > Saxifragales > Hamamelidaceae > Hamamelis > Hamamelis virginiana. Next base: position 9,711 of record JAESVK010067482.1, read on the forward strand.
TCACTTTGATCTGTGAAAAACAAGTTAAAATGGAAGTGCTTTCTAAGCTATCAAACGGAAGCATAAAGCGGTACTGGAGAAGGAGGCGATACCAGCGACTGGACGGTACAAATACGGGGCAAAAGAACGTGAGGCTAGCGAGGTTTGGAGGAGGACGTAGCAACAACAAGCACTTTTTTTGGAGGATTAAAGCCATTCCAAAGCTTCGTTTCAAGATTGTGTCGGCACCTTTGAAGCTATGGAACAAGTTTAAGAATGGTTATATGGATATGATGCTTAATTTGGCTGGAAACGTGGGCCACTTCAACAGCGGAAATGTTTTTGGCGGAAAACGAATTCCCAAACAACGACAAGTCCCGCTAGTTTATTCCAGTACGGATGAATTTGAAAGTAAACTCATTTTCGAGATTTATAAGGCCTTAATTGCTTCTCGTGAACTAGCTACCATGCACCTAGACACACCATAAGCAAACTTCTGTAATTCTAATTGCCTTCCAATTAATTAATCTCTACCTACGTACTACTCTTTAAATTAAAGGGTTCCGATCCTCCTTTTTTTTTTTTCCCATCAATTGTACGTTGTTGCTTTTGGCATGCTTTTGTACGTATCTTCGTTCATTCATTCATAAATCCCATTGAAAGTCTGGAGGTATGTCTTTCTATGATCTTCTTCTTCTTCTCTGTTAATTTCCTTCTCTCTTTTTTTTTTTTTTTCTCTTTATTCACTTGCGCGCACGCATATATATATATATATGTGTGTGTGTGTGTATATATGTGTGTTCATGTTTGTATGTGCAGCTCAAAACTTCAAGATTGTAGAGGTTTTAATTTGTATTTGTACGTTATTGTTGTTTTAGTTTCCAAGATATGATGACAAAGATTTGAATATAGTGAAGTGATCGATTTTTCAAGTTATTATAAATTAAAGATTTGAACCTGTTAAATTTTTTTCTCAAGATATTGTCAGTAGCGTGGATATTGTTCAAATTATTTGATTAAAAAATTAAGTTAATTAAATGATTCTGATAATTTAATTGGTGGATTTTAATAATTTTAATGTTAGAAAAAACAACAACAACAACAACAAAAAAAACATGGGTTTTGATAATTAAGATTAATTTAGATGGGTGGTACAGATGTTCCCAACTTCAAGTGGTGGAGCATTGAGCAACTTAGTCTATGGAGGAGGTCAGGAGGTTGGGTGGCTGTCGCTGCCGAAAGCGGAAGATGCTTTATCTTTTTTTCATACAACAAGAGAAAGATTTAAAAAAAAATATATACTAATCTTTCCAAAAGTCATCTTTAAAGCGGAATCCTGAAATGGCTCATTAAACTGGTTCACTGAACCATTTTTTCAACCACCAACCGGGTTAACTCGGTGCGAAATAGAACCCGGCCATTTTCTGCATTTCTATCATTTTCATTTACAAACTTTGAACAACTATATCGCATTTATTTTAACTCCAAATTGGACAAGTTAATATGTTATGGAAAGCTTACAATACCAAGTTTCAATCCATCTAAGCCATGAACATCAAATCCCTCAAACTCATAAGAAACAATGAGCCCCAAAATAGGCGGGTCTCACTTTTTACAAAAATTTCAAACTTCCTCTAAACTCTACCGAACTTCATCAAACCTCAAAATAAACTTCACTAATGGATTTGGGAGGTCCAAATCCTCCGGGACAAACATCCCTCATTAAACATGAGAAACATTACCATACAAATGTTCAAAATTTTCAAAACAAAACATTATTATTTCAGTTCCTTCTCAGTCAAATCCAAACAATACATAAACATAAGCAAATGCATGCAAAATGAACTTTTAAAAAAAAAAAAAATAAAAAAAAAAAAAAAGAAAGAAATAATGGAAACAATACCTACCTTATGATGGCCAACCTAATGTGGTGTGTATTCCCATTTTCTCTCTCAAGAAAAACAAGACATAGGCCAAATTTTGTTGCCGGAAATCCATGCGCTATTCGAATGGAGTTCATAGCCATTCAAACAAGATTATCGGTCTAGTCAGAATGCCACATAGGCTCCAACGTGGTGACCACATTAGCAATGTCAGCAATCTATCACTTTAACAAATGTCCATTACTAATTTTCCCTTTATTGAAAAAATTAACGAATTTTGTTTTCTTGATTGAAAATCGAAATTAAACAATCGTGACAAAATATATACTATTAAACAACTGTGACATCATCCAACAATAGATTTTGTCAGAGTTTTTCATTGTCATTATTTTCTAAACTGATTGTTGGATCACTGTAATTTTTGGTAGACATGACATTAATTACAATGAAACATTTAATAGAGGATAGGGGCGGATATATTTATGAGGACAACTTTAAAAGCTATCTTCTTTTAAAAACTGTCCTTATAAATATGTCTTTTTAAGGACGGTTCACAAAAATTGTCCTTTAAAAGTAGCCATATATATACAAATCCACATACCCATACCACGACATTTTGAATTTTTATTTTTTTAAAAATCCATACGACACCATTTTAGAAGCCTCTAATTAATTCGCGCCTTGGCACAATTTGTTCCCCCCTCTCACGTACCATCTCACACACTTTCTCTCTCTCCACTCTTCTCACTCTCTCTCTCCACTCTTCTCACCCTCACCTCTCACCACTCATCCGCCTCTCATCTTCGTTGGAACCATCTTCGCCGAAACCCTTATTTCACTCTCTCCACTCTCTCTCACTCGATCTCGATCTCTGATCGAGAACCCTCGCTTCTTACCACTCATCCGCCTCTTAGCCAAAACCTTCTTCACCAAAACCCTCATATATATATATATATATATATATATCACTCGATCTTGATCTCTGATTGAGAACCCTCGCCTCTCACCACTTATCCGCTTCTCACCCTCATCCGCCTCTTCGCCGAAACCCTCTTCATCGAAAACCTCACAATCTCCATTCGCTAATGAGACCGTACCACTGCGGAGCCTATCTACTAGAACCCTCTTCGCCATCTTCCTCTCTCTGCCGAAAATGTGAGTCCTTTTCCATGTGAGCCGAAACCCTCTCATCTCTACCATGATACTAGTTAGCCGTTAGCTGCTGGCATTGGCTACGCATCGATGGCTGGCACAACCTTGTGGCGATCTTCTTTGGCTTCGAACCGATGGAACAACTCTTTCGCTTGCTTAGGCACTGATATAAAAAAATCACATACTTATGAAAGTCATACATACCAAAAATCACATTGATCCAATGGTTAGATTTTAAAACATCTTAATATAAAAAAATTGCATTATTTCTTAAAATATCTAAGTATAATAATTTTTCACAGTGATATTTTTGACAAACCGATCGTTGGATCATTATGATTTTTTGCATACATGGCATATATAAGTAGATAATCTAATCTAATGGTAGGTTTCTCAAAATATTGGACCCACACTAGTGTTTTGAGAACGAGCGGTAAGGATAACGTGACCCTATATATATATATATATATAGCGGTGGATCCAGTTGTGGGCATCCACCATGCACATAGTTTTATCCTTATTTGATAACAGAAAAAACCTTATAATTTTTTTCCCATCATTAAAAAAACTAAAGAGTTCGTCGATTTTTAAAATGAAATTAGAAAGGATTAAAAAACTAATGAGTTCATCAGTTTAAAAGAAATATATTGATGAGTTCAAATTGCTGAACTTTTTAAAAGAAACTCGAATCAAACAAAAGCATTTATAAGTTCTTTAAAAAAAATAAAAATTAATGAGGTCAAAACAAATTCCTATAATTTTGATTGTATTATCAATTGATATGATATTATCAGTTTTAAATAATAACATAACAAAAATGATAGTATTAATCGATATGATATTATCACTTTTGAGGATTAGGCATTAGGTCGGCAGTCGAGGAAGATAAATACTTAACCTTTACTACGTAAAGTCACCCACAAAATCTACATATCTTAAGAATGAATTGATATGAAAATTAATTTTAAAAAATAAAAATGGTAGATTAATTCGATCACTTCTACAAGTTAATACTAACTGTCATTATAATAAAAAATGAATTGACATTGAGGGATCTAATATCGGAAATCAATTAAGTTATGGATCATTTTCGTAGAGCTAAAATAAAATATATATTTGATTTTAAAAAGGTGGTGGTTGGTCATTTTTAACAAATTAAAGAAAGACAAATCGGTAAAGAGAATTGATGGGAGAGGGCCACCACAAGAGTTAGTTAAAGTTGTCATAAGGAAGCAACTATCTATGAATGTATATGATTAATTTCCCTTACTTAAAATAGCTTCAAACACCATGTCTTAATCCGCCTCATCATCACCCAAACAATACTTTCAAACCACACCACCTCCTTCACCTCATTTTGCTTCCATGCCACGCACCCTCCCACTCTAACTCCAATATTCTTAATATATATAGTCATTTTCTTATGAGGATGTCCTCACATAAGCTTATGTGTGAGGACCTAGCTTTTTAGCTAATGTAGGATGAATATTTTGAAAAACCAGCCGTTGGATTGAAAATTCATTTTATGTATGACATGTATGCCAAAAATCATAGTGATCTGACTGATGGTTTCTAAAATTTAGACTGCAAAAAACTATGATATGCATGCCAAAAATAACTGTGATTTTTAGCATGCATGACATACATTAGGAGAATATCTAATCCAACAGTCGGTTTTCCAAAATTCTCATCTTACATTGAGCAAAAAGCCAAGTCCTCACATAAAGAAGTCCTCATAAGAAAATTAATATATATATATATATATATATAGGTCTCGATCTAGTAAGCATACATTGACTTTAGTGTAAGTCAGCATGAAGCTCATTGGGAATTGTGATATGCATATTTTGAAAAACCGACCATTGGATTAGATACCCTTATTATGGATGTCACGTCTGCCAAAAATCACAGTGATCAGATATAGGTATATCAAAATATAGACTGTGAAAAATTTTGACCGCCGAAAACTGTAACAATTTTTCAAAAATTCTGACTGTTGGATCACTGTGATTTTCTGCATGCCTGACATACATATGCATAGTATATAATCCAACGGTCAATTTTTCAAAATATGCATCCCACAATCACCTATGAGCTTCATGCTGACTTTCGCGAAAGTCAGAATTTGCTAATAGGATCATTTCTATATATATATATTGTGGACACCCCATTTTTACCAATTATTTCTATCATATGTCTATGCAAATGATTAACTAGAATAGCTGATCATTTGGTGAGGAATTGGCCTTGTAAAGACCAAATTGACCAAATTGCCCTTTGCTGAGAAAAAAGACAATTCATTATTTCATGTGTACATTTGGATTGGAATCAACCCATTTGTATTGCATTTGACTTTTAAGGTGTTTTAGAACATCCCTGTAAATTTTCATGGCATTCTGATGAGAGCTCGATAGGTAATTAGGGTTTTTGCGACTTGAAGGGCATTTTCGTCCTTTTTCTCGTATAATTTCCGAATGACCTCCGAATTCGAAACGGATTGTTTCATGAGGTTTATGTGGATGTGGGGAGTGAATTTGGTGTGTCAATTGAGCCTTTGAATGGTTGGGATGGATTCTCCCAAAATCGATCCCACGGGTAAGAATGAGCCGAGTTAGGGTTTCGATCAAATTGACCGTGAATTGGTCGTTTTCACCAAAACAAAAGATTTTCAAAACATGTTGTTAAGTACCAATTTCATGTTGAAACCATGTTTTTAGAAGTGGTGCAAGCCTAATTGATCAATTTTACAAAACAGAGAATGGTCATATGACCAATTTTGGCATAACCGGGTCAATTGGCTAGCTTTTTGCTAAAACCCTTGACCATGGTCAATTGATTTTAACCCAAAAATATTCTAAAAATGTGGAGGATCAAAACACGGTCGTTTTGAGCCCTGAACCATCGGATTTTGATCAAATTTGACCAAAATATGGCCAAAATTCGAAAAACCAAAAATTGGGGAACAAAATTGGGAAGGTCAGCATGGTGACTGTCCTAGCTAGGACGGCCAACCGTCCAGCTAGGACGGCCAACCGTCCATGCCTAGGACGGCCATCAGCTGGCTCGAGCCAATTTTGCCATTTTTGAAACTTTGACTTATTTTGGCCGATTTGATTTGATTTTTTGGCATAAATTCGAAGGGTTTCAGCTTTCAAACCCTAGAGAGATTCATTCTAAGCCCTAGGATTGTTTTTTAGAGAGATTAATCCTAGCCATTCAATGTTTTAAACCCTAACCCTATATATGTTGCATTATGAGAGGCTGAGCAGAGGGGGGAGAGATTTCTAGGGTTTTAGAGAGGAGGCTACAGATTTTTCTTAGCTCTTCATCTCTACACCATTGAAGGGGGAAGGATTGGAGGCCAAGAGCTGGGAAGAGGCTAGCCAAGAAGGAAATCGAAGGGTAAACACTCAACCATGGTCTTGTTCTTTGATTGATTTCATTCTACTTTGTAGGAATTTTCTTTATGCATGTTTGAATAGGTTTCTCTCTTTCTCTCGTTTATGTTAGCATGCATGATTAGGTTTAACTCTATTGTTATTTTATGTTAGTATGCATGCCTAGGGTTCATTAGTTTTTATCATTATTCTATGTGAGTATGCATGTTAGGGTTAGGTTTTCTTATTATTTTATGTTTAGCAATCATGATTAGGGTTACTTTTTTATTATGATTTTATGTGGTTAAATAGGTTTAGGATTAGTTTTGTTATTATTTTATGTTAGTATGCATGTTTAGGATTGGTGAGTTTTATCGCGATTTTATGTATGTATGCATGAGTAGGATTAGATATGTTGTTATTTTATGTTAATATGCATGTTTAGGATTAGTGAGTTCTATTGTGAGTTTATATATGTATGCATGAGTAGGGTTAGTTTCTTGTGATTTCATGTGTGTATGCATGTTAGGGTTAGTTTCTTGTGATTTTATGTGTATATGCATGTTAGGGTTAGTTTCTTGTGATTTTATGTGTATGCATGTTAGGTTTAGTTTTTGTTATGATTTATGGTTAGGATGAGTCCGTTGTTATTATTTCATGTATGCGAGCATGTTTAGAATAAAGGTTAATATACTCATGTTATTATTCGAATCCCATGATAATTGATTGGTGATTTTAATGGTAATATGAGTACGTTAATGTGTATTTTTATATGTAAAGAGTCTTGAGTCTTTTTGATTGTGCTTTTTATGATTATTTGAACACTTGATATGGATTTGATGGATTGAATATATAAATTGTGTACGAGGGAGCGTGCGAAGGTAAGATCCTCCCCTTGTGTTTAAAATAGTTGTTTAAAGCATATTTTTGTGTAGTTTTTGATATGTTTTGCATGGTAAATTAGTCAAGCATATTAGATTGTATGCTAGGGTGTTTATTTGATGTTTTTATGGATTAAAAATGGTTTTTTAAGTTACTTTAATTATGTATTCAAATCTGTCCAGATTTGAATACATGGTTTAAAGTGGTTCAATTAACATTTTTAAGCCATATTTTGCATGATTTTATTAGTAGTTTCATAGTATATTCATGTAGAAAGCATGCTAGGTCATTTCCACATTTTTCATTCTTATTTTCATGGTTTTTAGGGTGGTTAAAGGTTAATGCTCAAATCTGTCCGGATTTGTTTATGCCTTTAAATCACTTCTAAAAATTATTTTAGGGCCAAATCCAACTTAGGAATATGCTTAGGATCACATAGTTTGATTAGTATGCATTTAGGAACATTTTCATGCATGATTAGAATTGATTTTGTGAATGTTTGATTAATTTAGTTAAATTACAGCATGCATTTGCATTAGTATGTTAGGGTTTTAGATTAACTTTAGGGCTAGTTAGAGACCCTAGGCTAGGAAGGTCACTTGACCTTCCCTAGGAATTTCCTGTGTTGTAAAAATCACACTCTGATTTGAATATTTTGATCAATTTGAGAGTCAACCTTCGAGATATTTATAAAAAGATTTTTGATGCAATATTTATGAAATAAATATGATTTTATGAGATATTTGATTATTAATTGATTTTCAAAAGATTTGAAATGTTTTAAAGATTTTCTTACCTTGGAATGAGATTCCTCCCATATGATTTGTTTTCTTGAAATATCTTTGAAAAAGATTTTCAATTGGAATTTAATTCTAAATATAAGAATTATTTTAGAATATTTGGATTTTAAGAAAGTCTTTTAATTTGAAATAATTTCAAATAAATGATTTTGAAAGAATAAAAACTCTCGAAGTTAGAGTCTTGAATTAGGTTGAAATACCTTTGATGATGTGATCGATTACAATAGGAGAGTCCTAGGGTAGTCGAACTACGTGGACTTTGATACTTGCTGGGTGATACTAGTAAGTTACGTAGGCGCTAATAGGGCTCAAGTCCGCCCTAGGATGCCCGTAGGGTGT
>JAESVK010067485.1:0-20518 GCA_017140935.1 Hamamelis virginiana
TTCAACATTTGGATGCAATGGCATGGATGTCAATATCTGGCAATCTATAATACTCAATTTGGAAAGTTTGTTGAGTGACAACAACTGTTTTGGTTGCTCGACTACTAACTTTGTTTTTGGGCTTCCACCATCATCGCCCACAACTACTTCTCTGCTCCATTCCTTCAACTTGTACAAATTTTGTAGGGTGACTTCTTTTAAAGCTGGTAACCATGCTCCTGCTCCACTCTGAATATTGCCTGTGACAGAAGAAAAAGTAGAAGAACAAGAAGAGTCGCTAATAATACTGCCAATGAACTCCAGGTCACCTACACCTAATAGGGTAAGAACCTTGAGAAAACGGAGCTGATCAACAAAAAGTGGAAAACGCCCACAGATCTGAGAGTAACATAGACTAAATCGAACAAGATGTGGGAGTGACTTTCCCATATTAAGCATCCAACTTGGCAACTTGATATTGTGATACATATATATTTCCAACCCCTTCAGATTAGAGTTTGGTTGGAGGCTTTCCAACAATGCAACATCATTTTCTTCATCTCCCATATCTGGATTTTTTTTCCAGCGTAATGTCAAGGTTTGAACGTATTTTTTGTTCTTCATGTAGAATGCTCTGTTGGATTGTAAAGCAGTGCTTCTTGCGTTGTGAAGATCTGTAATCTCCAACTCACCTCCCAGGTTGTCTAGGCTTTCCAATTCACTCAGCCCACCACTTCCACTGGTACTTCCCACAACAAATACAGATAAGGTCCGAAGAGAAGTCAATCGACCAATCCCCGATGGCATGCTTTTCAATCTGTTACATCCATAATTTTCAAGATGTCTAAGACTCACCAATTTTGTAATGTCTCTGGGCAATTCGGTAATATGATCACAAGAATTGAGTTTTAGAGTCTGCAAATTTTGTAGCTCACAGATAGAATTCGGGAGTGTTTCAATAGCATTGCCAGACAAATCAAGATACCGTAAACGTTTAAGTGTCGTGAGGGAATTGAGTGCATCAGGCCTCCCAATCTTTTGTAAATCCAGCACAAGTAAGCACTTAAAAGTTGAGGCAAAGCTATCAAAGTCTCGGATTGAGTTTTCCCCGCTACATAAAAAGGTACGTAATTTCCTTGCCTTGACAAGTGAGGCTGGCTCCAATGTGTCAGAAATGTCGACTGATACATGCATAGTTCTTTCAGAAATGTCAGCAGCATCATCATTTATAACAGAGAACTCAAACCCTGCAACTGATTGTGCAAGATCATGCATGAGATCGTGCATTTTGCAACTTATAACATTGCCATAGTCATCCACTTTTTCAACTTGAAATAAGGACCTCTTCCATAATTCCTTAAAATACTCTTCACCAGTATCCTCCAGAAGTCTGTCCTTTGAAGGCTCAACAAACCCCTGAGCCATCCACAGCTGAATTAACACTGCCTTCTCAAGTACATAACCTTTTGGGAATAGTGAGCAATAGGCAAAGCATTTCTGCAAATGGGTTGACAAGTGTGAATAACTAACTCTCAATATTGGCAAAATGTGATTGTCCTCTTTAGCAAGTTTCCAGAGTTGTTTTTTGACGTTCAACCACTCACTTTCCGTGTCCATGAGAAACAATAAGCTTGCTGCCGTCCTTATTGCCAAAGGAACTCCTCCACAACGCTGCAGGATCTTCATTCCAATAGGCCACAATGCTGGATTCTCTTCCATTTGTCCTGGTTTAAATGCCAGCTGCTTAAATAAAGCTTCACAACTGACATCAGACAGACCTGCATGTGTACATAAGGGTTGGAATTTCTAAAAATTTAGATAACAATTAATAATATTTACAATAATAAAAAATATAATTTAATAAGAAAATTAGAGGGAGTTTAGAAACTACATTTTTAACTTCTTTTTTTCCCCTAAAAAATACAACTACAAATGTTTCATCAAAATTCATCCCCTTAATTTGAGTTCATAATCAATAAATCAAATTAACAAAATATTTATTACTATTTGCTTACAGTAGAGAAAGTAATAATGGTGAAGGTTTTTGAATTTACACCTGTCTTGATTGATGTCGAGGAGGCTAGCCAATTTAACAACCCCCAATGGGTTTTGGGGGATGGGAAGCAGAGGAATCTAAGAGTGAAGTGGGGAAACTTTTGATTGACTAATTTATCCCCATTAAAATTATAAAAGACATTTATAACATTGTCTCTTATAATTTGATGTAAATTTTGAATGTTTAACTTTAAATTTTCCTAATGGCATTATGATTGTATCGTGAATTGTAACAAAAATATCAGTGACTTTTGAATTGTAACTCTTTTAATTCCGATGTAATCATAATCGTAGATCGTAAAAGTGGAAAAGTTCATTGTTTCTCCTTTTTGTTTCCATTCCTTACATGCATGTAATTTCTATAAATAAAATTGTAAATCATAACAAAAATCATCAATGACTTTCAATTTGTAACATTTTAAATTCTAAAGTGATCATAATCGTGGATTGTAAAAGCTAATAAAAGTTCATTGTTTACCATTTTTGCTTCCCATTACGTACAAACATGTAGTCCATATAAATTAAGTTATAGCCCTTCATGTGGATATAACTTATATCCACAAATTTGGACTAGATCATTACTATATATATATTTATGACAGTACTTTAAAATCAGAAGCCCATCATTTTTCCAGCCAAATTTGGTAAGATAAAATAAAATTTGGTAGGTTGCGCAAAAAAAAAAAGCCCAAAAAACTTGTTGTTAGAAATAAATGGATAGATGCGTTGTATCAACAAAAAGAATGTTTTGTTCTCTCTATTTTCTTGAAAACGCAATATATATACAGAAATGATCAAGTCAGCATATGCTTACATAATTTTATATAAGTTTATATAAGCATGAAGCTAGTAGATAATTATACGATACATGTTTCAAAAAACTAACCGTTGGATTAGATACTATACTTTTATATGTCATGCATGCCAATAAATAACTCTCATAATTCAATTACTTACAAGTTTTTTTTCTCTCATTTTCTTATACATGCATGCTGTCCATATATTATGTACATGTCTTGTTTCTTTTTGGTATAATATTACATACATGTTCATAATATTAATAAGACAAACCAAGAATTGATAGTCACACACATGCAATGCACATGGAATATCTCGAGACTAAAACCCACAACATTCCAAGAGCTTGCTCATAAAGCTCCTTTTTGAATCTTGTACAAGAGTTGGAAGGGTAAAGTGTGACCCATCTGGTGTGGTAGGTGGCTTCTGCAAAACCTAGATTAAGTAGATTGCTTGAGGTCAAGTAAGAGATGGGCTTGTTCCTGACACCCACTACCCTAGTGATGGTAGTTATCCTCATTAACTCTCAAATAGGCCAAGGTAGTGTTGTGAGATGGCTAGGATTCTACGTTGGAAAATAAGAATTTGAAGACCTAGATCAGTCCACCCATAAGGCCATAACACATGAATCAATCGGAGCTGCTTCTGTCCAAACCTAGACTGGTTCAAGTCAGTGATTTCCTGTTGTTGGTTTAGGAGTCCATGTTTGTTTAGATTTTCCTAACCTAAGGGGTTAAGACTACTAAAAAAGGACCCCTTTGTAGGCAAATTAAAGAGAGAACATATAAGGAAGAGAGCTCCTCAACAAGGTGTAAGCGTGAGACAGTCTTGTTCATTGTGTTGTGATTGATTGTGTCAAAAAGAGAAAGAGTGTTCTTGTACTCGAATCCTTATCGTTGAATAGTGGATTTTGGTTTCTCTTCTCCATGGAGGTAGGCATCTTACATTATTCTTGTGCATCTTGTATTGATTGATTTTTCGCGCTATTTTTAATTGTGACCCTGGAGACTCCATAGCAGTATCGATCTGTCAAAAGCATCTGTTGGCATGACAGGTAAAAGGTGCTGCCCACGAGCATCTGCATTGGTGACCTTGGGAGTGACTAAACCTTTACGAGCTCTCCACTCCATCCACTAAATTAAACCAAACTTTGAAGCCATCTCAGGTAAGGTCCAGTCCTAGTCCACTGACCATGTAATAAGCATTGAGTTTGAGGTCAAGCTGTTGGTACTAAGTAACAATATCTTGACCTATATCTTCAAATTGTTAGAAACTAATATCAAATAAAATAGTTTACCTAGCACGAAAAAGAATTAAATCCAATCCAACTAAGAGGCGAGACAATTCTTCTAGAAGATAGTTGGAGCCTCAATCACACAAGTATAAGGGATTAAGGCAACTCTATCTTCAGGATTCAACTTAGTTCGGACTCGATCCTGTAATTCAATGATTTGCACTAATCAGCATGAATCAAGTACCTTCAACCTCTTGTCAAGATGGCCAAGAAAACTTAACTTTTAAGATGGAATTCCTAATCCTTGTTCTTGAGTTTAGTTACTCCTTGAGATCAATTACCCCTTATGCATCCACAACAGCTCCTTTTATACGAGATAGTTTAAGTAGGATCATAAATAGTCATAGGTACATGTTTGGAGTCAATTGACATTCTTAGTGTTCATGATTTTAATTGAAACCTCAAAATAATTCTAATTCACCGATCGCATCAATGAATGAACGTTGGGTACATAACTAGGAGATGATCATGAATCACTTGGTTAATTTAATCATTCCAAACCAATGATTTGTGCTTGATAATTACAGACTTCTTAAGAGTGTAACTGTTCCATATTATACTACTAAGAAGTAACTATTAAAATAACAAAAGTAACAATTAAGATGGAACTACGGATTAAATATCAAAAATCAAATAAACAATATAGGAAACGAAATATAAGAACAAAAATACGAAAGTACCTTTTAATTTGTATGATGAAACTGTGCCCATAATCTCAGTGACATTCTGATCACGTGTAGTTACAAGAATCACACTTCCCATCGCACCACCCATTAACAGATTTTTCAATTCAAACCATCTCTCACGATTAGTATTCCAGACATCATCCAGCACAAGGAAGTATTTCTTCCCATCCAAAATCTCATGAAGGCGATGTTGTAATGGTTCCAACCCTATGTCTGGGCATTTTTCTATGGTGGCCGCTTCTATTATTTTTTTGACAATCTTTTGCACATCAAAAACAGTTGAGACTCATACCCAGATTTTTAAATCAAAAGGAATTATATCCTCCTCATCATCATTATATGCCAATTGAGCAAGTGAGGTCTTCCCTAAACCCCCAATCCCAATGATGGGAATAATTGAAACTCCAGTCTTCTCTCCCTATAATAATACCTGCATTTGCAAGAAGAAAACTATGGGTTTCCTTCGTCTCATCTTTCGAAAGTACTGCACTTGGCCCTGTGGAGAACTTTCTCCTATCTGCTTCAACATCATCTAATTTATCCCTGATCTTTTTCATTTTTAAAGCCATTGCAATATAAAACCGAAGGTTTCGGAAGAAACTGGGAACCTGAACTTCCATGTTTCTATTGAAATCATTTGCCTGTCTCACTTCTGATAGTTCTTCCAAAAAATCTTCTGCATCATAGAGTATGACCTGAAGCTTTTCAATCCAATCTCCATAAGTATGGCTCTTCTCTGCCTGTTTCTCTGCGTCTGACAGTTCTGCAACTATCATGGACAACGTGTTTATAAATTTCTTCTTCTCACGATTGAAACAACACACAAATCGAGCATACGGTGCACTGAGGGAACCCAAATCACCCAAAATTAGCCTTGCAAGGCTAATAGTTGCAACAACTGTCCCCATTTTTCTTCCTGGCTAATTAATGCCCAAGGGTAGTAACAGATAGGCTATGCAGATGTGAAGAGAGTGACAAATAATGATCAAAGAGGTAGCAGGGAAAAGAAGTTAAATTAGTTGTGAGATCACATGAATATTTGGATTGTTAGATTGAAGTTGATTCATCTAACTGGTTGTTCAAGGAGTTCGACTTAAACTTGTTCATCTAGTAGACTGTTAAAGAAGTTAAATTAAGCTTGGCTCTATTACAAGAGGAACATGATCGAGCAACCCCATGTCCAGCCAAGTTTTAATTGGTGAATGTGAACATCTCACCAAAACAATTTATTTATACAAATTGGTCAAATACTGGACCAACCATGCACCTTTAATATTGCAATTGAAACAACAAATTATTTACTGGAATGAAAGGCATACAAGGTTCTTTAGTTTACAAATTGCAGGCCTAATGTTGACCTGGTCCAAATAATTATATATATGTGTGTGTGTGTGATAATTCGATCTCTACTGCTTAGAAGGAACATTATTTCATAATTCAATGACAGAGACACATTGGAAAACCTTGATATGTCATTCCAAATAGTATGTCAGGAACCAACTTCACAGCCGGCCTATTTGTCCTGGGAAAATTGCATATCAAGCATCATCTGTGATTTAGAATATAATAATAGAAAAAAAAACTTGAATTTTAAAATCATGGATTTATGTGGTGTAGATAAAAAAAACAAAAAAACAAAAAACAAAACAAAAGAAATCAAAAACTTATTTACTCTCTGATGAGCTTATCTATTGGAAGTGCATGCTTTTATGAGTGAGAAATAAATTTTTGGGTCCTAAAGCGAGAACATTTGAAAAAGATAGCATAAAGAGCCTTATTTCCTAAACATTTTCATCGTATAACACTTACAAACCTACTGTCAAATTGAAGTTTTGGAAGGAAACTTCCCTCCAGTTCTCCAGTAAATAACCTCAAATTAATTGAAAAATATTATATTTAAAACAAAAATTTGAAGAATTTACCCCTGGAAAATCTTCAACGGTCAGAAGTATCTAACCTTGTAGAGAGCCAACATAATGTTTTGAGCTTGTACACCAATAAAAAATAACAACAAAAAAAAATTTTAAAAAAAAATTATTGTAACCCTAAGATATATATTAATGATTAAAAAAATGGCATAAAAGCAGTGGCAATGCTTCAGGTATATATGGATATGATCAACATACTACATCAATTTAAGATGCAAAACATATGTTAATTGCTGCATTTAATCTTCTCTCGAGTACCACCTTATTGTAATTAACATTAACTTCTCAAGAATTTTAACGAGAGCTGCAGTGGTTAACACAGATGAGCCTGTTGGGAGTCCACCTAAAGTGGATGATTAAATTTTTAATGGTAAAATTAATTGTTTTGGTTCAATGCCATGTATGGTGATAATTAGGGGTTGGTTCCCAACATGTGGAAGTCTATTGCCAAGAATATTAAATTATATTGGTTGGCTTGCAATTTGTGGTGATAACCATTGTTTGTTAATTTCCAATGGCTGCAAATTGCCTTGTGAAGCCGTGTTGCTTGCATGGGGAATTGACGGTGCACGGCACCATTGAAAGGCATTTTTTATTGCTTTATGTGTGGCTGCCACACACATATATATGGTGTGAAATCAAGTAAGTAGGGGTGACTTTTATTTTAGTCTTCTTAAGGGTTTGAGAGTGTGAGATTGAGTGGGTGTACTAGGGTTCAAGGGACTTGAGTTTGGGGTATATCCTAAGTGGAACCTATTATATTGTACCAATTGTACTCATTTTCTCTCATAGTGAAGAAGACAATCACTCCTATGGACGTAAGCAATTTAGCCAAACCACGTAAATTCCTTTGTGTTCTTTGTTGTGTTTTGTGTTTTGCCATTTTTTCTAATTGTGCTTAACATCTTGGGTGATTATTTTTCTTGTGGATTTATTCCCAACAGAGCCCAAACTAGGCAAGTAGATATTCAAAAAGAAGGATAACTTATGATTTACTTGAAAACATTTACAATTAAAGAAATTGATCATGATTGATGTTCAAAGTCTAAACTAGTAAGAGCCTGTTCGGTTATCCAAATGGATTCACTGTAATTTTCATGGTATTGAAGGCATCAATCCATCTTCTTGAATGAAATCACTTAGAAAGGTTAGAATCATCACCATAATTGGTTTTATAGGAAATTTTTTCAGAAATTTGTGAAATGCTTCAATGATTAATCTTTACTCTCATTATTGATGATGATTTCCATTCTCTTGAATTTCCAAATTCACAAAGATGGATTTATCCATAAAGCTATATGCTTCACATGGAACAACCAAATATGCCCCAACATAAAATGTGACTCAAACATTGCCACTAAAAAAGAAACCTAGCAGGAATCAATGGAAAAAAGAGAGAGATACTAACTATCCTGTCAACATTAGAGCTCATGGAAAGAAGAATGTAAGAGAAGAGATAATTACCTCTTCGTTTGTTGTCAATTGTTTTTATGTATAACAGAATATTCAACTAATATTGAACTCTAGATGATCTCATGATTCTTTCATTGAATAGGCAAGGGTATGTCTCCCCTTGTAATTAACATTAATTTCTCAAGATTTTAAAGAGAGCTGCAGTGGTTAACACAGATTAACACAGATGAGCCTCTGTTAATCTCATGATTCTTTTATTATGACTGGGGTTACCCTCACTTCTGAAATTAAAAGATGAAATAATTTAGAAATTGGACAAATTGTATAATCTTTGGAGAAATGGATGAAGAAATAGAATAGGAACATTGTCTAATTGTCTATGAAGGATTGAGAAATACAAGCCTATGGAATTGAATTCGAGGAGGATTCCTTCAATCTCAAATTAATGCAACTTTTCCAATCAATCACAATCTATGTGAGCAATCTTTGGCCAATCCCTGCCCGTTCCCTTTATACATGTTTCCAACAAAGTAGGGACAGTCCTCAATGGTCAGTCGTTGTAATGCAGTGAGACTGGGCATCTTTTCTAGGAAAGACTTTAATGTGTTACAATCCTAAATGCCAAGTTGCTGAAGTGATGTAAGATTGCCAAATGAAGGCTTGTAATGACAAGATATCATTATCCTCATCCGAAAATTAAGCTCCTGGCAGTTCCAAATTGCCAGCTTCTTCAAGGGAGTGAGGTGTTGCAGTCCCTGAGGTGGAGATGTTAATGTCACAAGACCACCAATGGCAAGAGACTATAGCGATTTGATGTTTCCTATCCAATCTAACCAAGTTGCTAAACTATCAGAATCATGGATGGAGAGCCCTAACTTTGTAGCATGTAGAAGCCCCTTGGGTAGAGATGCTAACTTTAGGTAGATTCTCAAGTTCTAGGAAGCTCAGGCTCCTAAAGCTTTGCAAGTCATCCTCCTCCTCCAACAAATCAAGCTCTTTGCCTCTCAAATTTTTCAGCATATGAGGGGAGGTGAGATGGTGTGTTTCTCATGATAGGGACTCCAGTTTAGCACAATTCTCAATCTGCAGGCACTCAATAGAATCAAGATTCTCCAAACATCCCTCTGGTAGAGACACTAGACCATTTGAAGTTCCCCATTTTCAGAGACTTTAATTTGAAAGCAACAAAGGAGGGAAGGGAAGCAGGTCACACCCCCAAGGACTACACAAAATCCCAAGGCAATGATAGTTGCACCCACATACCACCTACTTATCTTAAATAAACTTCTAATAAAGAACAAAAACTTTGCTACTAGTTAGAATTTACACAAGTCCAATCTCAAAAATATAATTAAAATTTTTATTGTTTGACTATTAGGCCCATTATACTTGTTTTGTATTATGTACTGCCCTAGTATTTTCTTGTACTATCATTGTACTCCCACCTACTACACTGTACTGCACTTATACTACCTTGTACTCCCACCTACCACCACATGCTTATAAGTAGGCCACCCATGTATAGTTTATACTCATTTAATTCTATACATACTTTATCTAATTTCTCACTTATTTTATGTAGTTAACATGGTATCAGAGCTGGGTCTTGGGTGCTATCACAGGCTAGGTCTCTGTCCTTTGTCCCTGTTTTGTCACTCTCGTGTCTCCAACCCAGCTTCATTCATCTCTAGAAACCCTCAAGCCAAGTCTCCTATTTAACTCGCTTACATCCCGAGTTGTACGTGAGGGGGAATGTTGAAAACTTGTCCCACATCCGTTTCCTCCACCACATCCATCAGTCTCCAATTTGGTTGTTTCAACTTAGCAATAGAATGATTTCTTAGCAAAAAAGAAAAGAAATGTTTTACTTTTTGCTAAGAAAGAAATCAAATATTGCTAATTTTAAAAAGGTCATTTTACTTAAATAATCCTTAGTTTTCGAAATATTACGCGAACGAATCCAATCCAAAGTTAATTACATAAATATTTTTTTCGGACCAAAATAGCCTTATGTAGACAAAATAATAACCATTTTACCAAGTAAACAGTCAAAAGTTAAATTTTTTTCCAAGTTTTGTTAGCAATCCACAATGCACTGAATCCCCAATTTAATATATAATCCTCATTCCCCAAAAATGAACAAAATTCCAGCTTAACAAAGGATCCACAATCCTTAAATTAACACATAATCCTCAATTTTACTAAAAATCCTCAATCCCCAACTCCAAACCCATCATTGTACATCCATCAGTAGGAGACATGGAATGGGGATTATGTGTAAACCTAGGGATTCTGTGTAAAATTCAAATTCAAATTCAAATTTTGACCGTTTGTAGGATATTTTGGTCCAAACAAACAGTGATAGAATCGCATTCATAATTATCTTTGGATTGGGTTCGTTCACGTAATATTCCGAAAACTTAGGATTATTGACGTAAAATGCCCTTTTAAAAAACTAAAAAAGGAAAAAAGAGCTTTTAAAAGTTCAACCAAACAGTGTCTGTTTATTTCATAAGTTGCTAAACCATTGCAGTGGTCTATAACCCTCAACCTCGGACCATGTTATTTTTCCAGATTTGTGCACAAACTTTTCTGTTCAGTATCTCCTAGTTTCTTAATGAAATCAAATGCTTGTTGAACCAAAATTTCTCTAAAATCATGTAGATAAACATATTTTTCAACCATTATTTTTCACACATCCACGGATTTACTACAATTTTGCAAAGTAATCTGCCATGGAAACTTCAAAAATTCATAGCAATTAATATAGTGAGAAATAAATAGCGAAATTGAATTCTTAAACTCCTAAACGCATGCAGGTTGTAGGCAGGAAAAATGATCTCATGCCTCAAATCCAACAAAACTAATATAAAAATAAAATAGCAAGCCTTTCAATTGGCCACCATTGATGGTCATGAGAAACTTTGCAAAGCTACTGGTTTTTGACTCACACTTCATTTTTTAGAGAACAAAAAACTGTTCTGCTGAAACAACTTTTTTTTTGTTTTTGAATTTAAGTCCAAAATTGATTTTGTTTTCTCTTTTTTTTAGTTTTTGTTTTCTGAAAACAAACCAACCAAACAAGTTTTCTCACCTATTTTCTGTTTTTTGTGTTGAGAGAAAAGTATAAAACTCTGTATTAAGAATAATGAATAAATCAATGTACAAAGAGAGCCTTATATAGACTAGACCCTATACAGAATATGGAAACTATACAGGAAATAGAAACTACGGTAAATAGTAACTACTATATACATTAACATCCCCCCTCAAACTCAAGGTGGTGGAAGTGAAACCAGCTTGAGTTTGTCAATCAGATCCTGAAATCGTCCCAAAGGAAGAGCCTTAGTAAAAATATCCGCAACTTGATCAGCGGACGAAACAGGAAGAAGATGCACAGTTCCTTGACCAATATGATGACGAACAAAGTGACAATCAATTTCAATATGTTTAGTACGATCATGAAAGACATCATTGTGCGCAATCTGAATAGCACTTCGATTGTCACAGTACAAGGTAGTGGCAGAGGAATGAGAAACACCCATGGCTTCAAGTAACCAACGAAGCCAGATAAGTTCTTGAGTAGTGTCAGCAAGAGCACGATATTCAGCTTCAGTACTAGACCGAGCAATGACAGTTTGCTTCTTACTGCGCCAGGAGATAAGAGAATCGCCTAGAAAGAAACAGAATCCAGTGGTAGAACGACGATCAGTAGGATCCTCAGCCCAGTCAGCATCGGAGTAAGCACGTAATTCCAGAGAAGAGGTAGCAGAGAAATGAAGACCATGAAACAATGTACCCTTGACATATCGAAGGATACGAAGAACAGCAGCATAATGAGTGGAGCGTGGAGCAGACATAAACTGGCTAACAAGATGAACAGCATATGCAAGATCTAGTCGTGTGACAGTAAGATAAATAAGACTGCCAACAAGCTGACGATAAAGTGTGGCATCAGGCAGCAGATTGCCATCAAAAGGAGTAAGTCGAGCATTTGTCTCAAGAGGAGTAGCAACAGTTTTGGCATCAGTGAGACCAGCTCGAGTGAGAAGATCGGATGCATACTTGGCTTGAGAAAGATAGTACCCATGTGAACCAGAATTGATCTCAAGACCAAGAAAATAACTGAGGGTGCCAAGATCCTTCATCTCAAAGTGTTGACGGAGAAAGGATTTGAGATCTGAAATACCACCAAGGTCATCGCCAGTAATAATCATGTCATCAACATAGAGAAGGAGAAGAGTAAGACCGCGATCCGTCTTACGAAGAAATAAAGCTGAATCATATGGACAAGAGGTGAAGCCAAAATCTCCAATAACAACACTAAACTTGGCGAACCATGCTCGAGGGGCCTGTTTCAACCCATAGATAGCACGACGAAGTTTACAGACCTTGTGTGGAGGATGATCATATCCAGGTGGAGGGTGCATGTAAACTTCTTCAGTAAGATCGCCATGAAGGAAAGCATTCTTAACATCCATTTGGAACAGTTGCCAATGTTGAGTAGCAGCAATAGCAATCAAGCTGCGGACTGAGGTAATACGAGCCACAGGAGCAAAGGTCTCCTCATAGTCAATGCCATGCTCCTGAGTAAAGCCTCTAGCCACTAGACGAGCTTTGTAGCGCTCGATGGAACCATCGGAATGGGTCTTTATTTTGTACACCCATTTACAACCCACTACAGATTTGCCCAAGGGAAGATCAACCAGATCCCAAGTATGAGTGTTGCGAAAAGCCTGCAATTCATCAGACATTGCTGCTTGCCACAGGGGATTAGAACAAGCTTCATGATATGTTTGAGGTTCATGATGAGAGAGAATAGTAGAAAAACAATGAAAATCACGAAGATGAGTGGGTGGTTCCCTTACCCGGGTAGAGCGACGAAGTGGAGGATCACTGTCAGGATCAAAGGGAGTGGCTGAGTCAGGAACAGGATCCGCAGGTAATGTAGGCTCCGCAGGAGAAGTCGTAAGTTGATCAGACCCTGTTGGAGAATCATCAGGAAATAAAGAAATAGATGAATTAGTGAAGAATGGTTCTGGATGAGCAGAAAAAGGTAAGTGAAACTGGGAAAGAGATGAGAACATTTTATGTTCCCAAAAAACGACATGACGAGAAATACGAAGACGTTTGGATAAAGGATCCCAACAACGATAGCCTTTATGTGGTTCGTTCATGAGGTTAAAGAAGAACAAAACAAGCACAACCAAAAACTCGAAGAGTCTGATAGTCAGGAATACGACCATAGAGACGCTCATATGGAGATTGGTTCCCAGTGGTGGGGGAAGGTATACGATTGATGGAGTGAGCAGCAGTAAGTGCAGCTTCTCCCCAAAGATGCTCTGGACAGGATTAAGAGATAAGAAGAGCTCGTGTAGTATCCAAAAGGTGACGATGTTTGCGTTCAGCACGCCCATTTTGTTGGGAAGTGCCGGGACAAGATCGGTGGGGAAGAGTGCCATTGGCACGAAGAAAGGAAAGAAATTCCGAGTCTCGATATTCCATGGCATTATCGGCACGAAAAACTTTGATATCACAAGAGAATTGAGTTTTGACCATTCGTGCAAAATCATAATACACCTGTTTGAGTTCAGAACGAGTATGCAGAAGGTAAAGCCAAGTATAACGAGAATAATCATCAATAAAAATCACAAAATATCGTGATCCACCCATGGTGGAAGTGGGAGAAGGACCCCAGATATCAGAGTGAACTAGATCAAAAGGAGCAGAAGAAATAGAGTCACTATTATTAAAAGGCAAAGCCGGCTGTTTAGCAAGTTGACAAGATAAACAATCTAAATGTTCATTACTAACTGATCCCAAACAACCAGTAGAAATTAAAGACTTTAAACGACTAATAGAAACATGTCCAAGACGAGAATGCCATAAATGTAAAGAAGAAATAGAGTGAGCAGGAGCAGCAATCGGCGGTGAGGATGAAGTGGTGTGGAGATTGATGAGCTCAAACAGACGACCAACTTTACGGCCTATCCCAAGAGTCTGTCCATTCCGCGGATCCTGTACAACACAACCAGACCGAGAAAAAATAACAGTGAGACCCAAATCACAGAGTTGACCCACAGAGAGAAGATTCAAGGTTAGTTTAGGAATGAGATATGTATCAGACAAGGATAGTCTTGAATCAAAAAAATGTCCTATATGGCTGACATGCATATGAGACCCATCGGCAGTATGAATAGCAGGAGTATGAGAGGTAGATTGTTTAGTAGAGAAAATAGTAGGATCAGAGGTCATATGATTACTACAGGCAGAATCAAAGAACCAAGAGGAATTACCTGAGGGTGTAACAGATAGGGCAGTAGAGAGGGAAGTACCAGAATGGGAGACAACCTGTTGGAGCAGAGAGGCTAGATCAGCAACAGTGATAGGGGCTGTAGGATCCCGAGCAGAAGATTCCTCTGTGGCGGAAGCAACTGTAGAGTGTGAGGATTGTCCGGAATGTCGGAATTGGTTGTCTCTGGAGCGGTTGAACTGGGGTTGACTGTTGGGAGTGGGATTGCGAGGACAGTCCCACTGATAGTGACCAGGCCCTTTCTTACGACAAAACTTACAAATTCGAACCGGACAATTTAGAAGAGCATGGGTAGTCTCATGGCAATATCGACAGGATTTCTGACTCGAGTCCCGTGAGTCCCGTCTGGGATGATGAGTAGCAAGGGCTGTGTCAGCAGAGGAGGATTTACCATCAGAGTCCCCCCTGGGGTGGTGGGTAATGAGTACTGAGTCAGTGTAGGGAGACTGGGAAAGACCACGGCGAGTCTCATCAGAGATAAGTTTGGAAATAGCAATGTCCAAACTAGGTAGTGGTTCCTGATTAAGTAACTGAGCACGAACAGGTTCAAACTCATCTCGAAGTGCCATGAGAAAATGAATCAAGCGGTCTTCCTCCCGAATAGAGGCATAGAGTTCCGCATCTTTCGAAGTGGACCAGGAATGAGGGATATTGTCGAGCTGATTCCAAATTCCATACATCTGAGAGGCAAAACTGTCAATAGATTGACCTGGAGCTTGATGCAACCGATGAAGACTGGTCAAGAGCTGATAGCGGTGAGATAGATCAGAAGTAGAATAGCGGTGTCGCAAAAAATCCCAAATCTCTTTAGCAGTTGTGAAGCGAGGAAATTGAGAATGAATAGAGGGATCACAGGTGCAGTGAAACCATGACATGATCTGACTATTTTTACCGACCCAAGCTTCAAGGCGCTCAGAGAATTTGGACTCAGTCTCCGTTTCATCTTGCACAGGTCGAACCGATTCTCCAGAAACATATTTCCAAAGAAAACGCCCTTTAAGGTAGAGCGACATAGCATGAGCCCAAATAAAATAATTACGACCATTGAGAGTCGTTGGAATGGGCTTAGAAACGTCTGAATCGGCCATTGCTCTTCAAAGTATCAAAAGATGACTGAATTTGACAAAACGGACCGCAAAAACGGATTCAGGAAGTCGAAAAATGCAGGGAAGGCTGGTGGGGCAAAACTGTAATTTTCCAGAAAAAATTGGGGCAAAATGGTAATTTGTCAGGGGGCAGAATGGTAATTTGCCAGTAAGAGGAAGGCAAACCGTAATTTTGCAAAAATTGGAAGTCAACTGGTTGGTCAAAGGGCCGTCGGGTCGGACCGGGTCGGGTCGGTTCGGGTCGGGCTCGGTTCGGTTCGGTTCGGGTTGAACCTGGTGACGTGGCAGTGATGATTGGACTTGGTGACGTGGCAGTGACGTGGCGGATAAGAACTGGGCGGTTCGGTTCTGGATCGGACCGGGTGACGTGGCAGCGGATATGATCTGGGTCGGTTCGGTTCTGGGTCGGATCTGGTGATGTGGCGGGTAGGGCTGACGTCAGCTGACGTCAGCAAGGCGGTGAATATGCGGGGCGCGTGAACTGGGCGCGTGAGTGCGCGTGAGAGGCCGCTGAGAGTAGATCTAACGCGCGGCCTATAGAGGAGGCGCGTGAGAGCGCGTGAGGAGGTATTTTTGGGTGTTTTTGGTTGGGTTTTGAAGATCGGACAAAAACAAGTATTTTGAGTGGTAGGTTGGCTGATTTTGGTTACTGGAAGATCGAGATTTTTGACTTGGATAGGTTTGATAGTCGGACGGTAAGGTTTTCCGGCAGATTTGAGGTTGATCGGCGGCGGGGCACTGTGGTGGTGGTAGGCAAGGTGCGGCGGGGCACTGTGGTGGTGGTAGGCAAGGTTTGGTGGGCGAGGTTTCCTAGGTATTCGGCTCTGATACCATGTTGAGAGAAAAGTATAAAACTCTGTATTAAGAATAATGAATAAATCAATGTACAAAGAGAGCCTTATATAGACTAGACCCTATACAGAATATGGAAACTATACAGGAAATAGAAACTACGGTAAATAGTAACTACTATATACATTAACATTTTGAACTCTGAAAACAGAAAACTGTTTTCAGAGTTGGGGGCCAAACAAGGCCTAAGTTTCCAACCATACAGAAATCTCTTAATGAGCTATTGTTTTGTTTTTCTTCTTTTTCTCATCTAATCTCCTTCTAAAACCAAAATGCGCGCAATGAAAATGGTGAGTGAATCTCACCTCGTATTGAAGAAACATGGAACCCAGTAGAAATTAAATCCACAGATAATGCAGCTCAGCCTCGGGTCTGCCATTAATACGTACACTGGGAGCTTGGTTTGAGCTCCTATTTCTATCAATTTTAACCATCCTTCTAAAACTGATATAGTAATAAAAAAGGGTGATTGGGTTAGTGTGACACTCACCTCAAATGGAAGAAAAACCTAGCTGGTGAAGGTCTCTGTCTCTCTCTCTCTCTCTCTCTCTCTCTCTCTCTCCTCTGCAAATTTCTCTCTTTCTCTCTTAACCAGTCAACCTCTCCAGCTTTTGATCGATGAGAGAGAGTTGCCTCCAAAACCGGCCAACCAGGTCCAGGTTAAAACTTGTACACTTGGCTCATAATGGATTCCTGTTGGTGCACACTGATCCGAGTGAACTCTCAAGGCATGTGCAATGCACATGTGACATGCTCATCAAAAATGAACTACAAGCTCGAGGGCCAGCCAATTAACGAAACGAGTCGGGCCACTCTTAAATAAATGGAAAATTCCATTCTTCTTCCTTTTTTTACTCCCTTTTTATTATTTCCCATACATCTAATCAACTACTTCACATACATCTAATCAACTAAGAGAGTTGGATTTAATGTTCCACTTATACTTATCATGAATGCAAAAATCACATTGATCTAATGATCAGTTTTTTCAATTTTGAAAAAAATTTTAAAAAATAATGAAAACATTGTGAAAAATTATCACAATCTATTTTTTGAAAAATTAACCATTTGAGCAATTTGATTTTTTACTCGCATTCATGAAGAGCATCAAATACAACGATCAATTTTTCAAAATAGCTGTTCCAAATTGGTCAGATGCACGAGGGAGGACGAATTTGGAGAATAAATAGAATTGTTGTAAATAAAAAATTCAAAAAAAAAATTATAAAACGAATCTCATAAGTGTAAGCCTTGCTGTAGCTTGTCCTTATTGTGCTAATATTAAGTGCAGAGTTATCCACCCTTAAATATAATTTGGGATCATCGTCAAATTAAAATTGCCCTAATTAATCTTCAAATTACTTAGGCTAATTAGCACACCAACTCAATGATAATTGTCATACTCATTTACATTTCTATTATTAGCGTTAATAAACTTTCAAATTACATGTATTAATGTTCAATTAGCATACACATGTGTCATTTCCACGCATCAAATTCCAAGAATCCAATTCATCTGGCAAATTAGCTTACATTTGTATTATTATGCTAATTTCCCCAATTAGCTTACCAATCAATTGATAAAATTTACCAATTAAAATTTTATCTCAATTCTCTTAATACTCCCTTAAGGGTTTTCAAGATTAGCACCAAACTCAATTACTCTTGGATTAAATCAATGCAGACAATTCAATTAGCATAATAACTCATGATAATAATATTAAAAGGGAAATTTAATTGGCAGACGTCCTAAATTAGCAAAGTTTGCTGCAATAGGTCCTCAAAGAGTTTCTTTCATGCGTAAAGTCCCAAATTTTTAAAATTATTTTTATAAATGACAAATTTGCCCATCTAAGAAACCGATCATATCATTAGATAAGATTTTTCTCTCTCTCATATCCAACTAATATTTTTCCTTAATTTCCTCTTTCTCTTTTATCTCTTTCTTTCTCTCTCCTCAATCTTCTTTTCTCTCTCATCTTTTCATTTATCTCTTCTTAATCTACACTGGGAATGATTTTCACTGTACTAGGGATGGTTATCACTGTCCTGGGAATGGTTTTAATTGCATTGGGAATTGTTTTCACTAAACTGAAAAATAATTTTCACTACATTGGGATGATTTTCACTACATCATTTGTGCACTTCTTATGATTTTCACTGCATTTCTTATGCACTAGGGATAACTTTCATTGCACTAATCATTTTATACTCTCTCTCTCTCTCTCTCTCTCTCTCTCCTATGAGAATAATTTCATTGCATCAAGGATTATTTTCACTACATCTTTGATACACGTACTTTTTATGATTTTCATTGTATTCTAATGCAATGGAATGATTTTCACTGCATTTCTAATACTTATTGCTATGATTTTCATAGTATTTCTTATGCACTAGAGTAGGGGTGGTAAAAAACCGACCAAAACCGACGGACCGAACCAAACCAAACCAATTGGGCCAAAGTTGAACAGTTTTTAAAAAGAATTTGGTTTGTTTGGTTTGCATTATTACAAAACCGGTCAATTCCTGCCAATTCACGGTATGACATTTCATACACCGACGGTCAACGAACCGACTGAAAGAGTATTGTATTGACTCAGCTTCAGTGCTACTGCTTCTGGCTTCACGAAACACAAGTTCATGGCCTGTTTGGGCCATTCGATTATGGATGTTGGCCTCATGGCCTGTTTGGGCCATTCAATTATGGATGTTGGGAATGGGAGTTTGGGCCATTCAATTATGAATGTTGGCCTTTTGGTGGGTTTGTGAGTAAATTCCAGCAACGGCAGCAAGGCAGCAATTGATGTTTGGGCCATTTCAAGCGATGCTTATTTGCTTCTTTTTTTTCCCAGATTTCCTGCAACATCAATGTTTTAGTGATAATGGAATTTTAATACTTTTACAATAGCCTCAAAAAACCGAGTACACCAACCGAAAAAATTGCACCGAGTCAAGTTGATGACTAATGGTTTAATGCCTTTTATGGTCGGTTTTGGTGTGCTATTTTCCCAAACCGAGGGTGTTCGGTTCAGCCCAAAAAGTACTTCCAAAATCGGCTAAACCTACCTATGATCACCCCTATGTTTTTTGATGCAGGAGAGAGATTCATGGGAGCAAAATTTAATTGTATAGAGAGAAAAATAGATGAGAGAGAAAGAGAAGATTGAGGAGAGAGATGTGTGGAAGATATTTTTGGAATGAAAAAAATGATAGAAAAAGAGAGTGGAGATTGAGAAGAGAGATGTACATGACATATTTTTGGAATAAAATAAACAATGTGAAATAGAAATTCTGAAAGATTTTTTAGTTGAAGGGCAATTTTTTCAAACAAAAGGACTTTTCGCATGAAAAAAAAAAAGAAGTAAAAAAAGAGGTCAACAAAACTTTATGCAACAGACTTCGTTAATTTAGGATTTTCGGCCAAATTCCCCTAATATTAGTACCAGTTGCTAAGATTGAACTATTGAAGGTCTCACAAAGCTGCTACTGCAGTTGTTGAGCATACTGTTGCAGCCATGTATTATCGTCATTGGCTGTATTAGTGCCTCATTGAAGTAAAATAGCATCAATTTTTTAACATATGGAAGCAATGGACTCTGTCAACGGCTTTTCCACCACCATCATCAATAAAATAAATTTAATATTTATCTATTAGGTGGCCCATATGATAAGAACATATTTGATAAGTTAGGTTTAATGAGATAATGTATATTTATTCTTATCTAATTAGTGATTGACCAATAAAAAAGTGGTTTCTTAAACTACTCCAACTTTGATGGATAAGTAGAGTTATAAACAACTAGTTCTCTGTTGCATTTCTTTAATTGGGGCAATTATAAAACTATAGTTCCTTTAAAGCTGTGAAGTGGGAACTATCGGACGAAGAAGAAGGATAAGAAGAAAAGTCACAAATATAACTACGAATGTGCTTCAGCTTCGCTGCATAGGTCATTTGAAAGAAACAGAACCTTGAAAAAACAGAGTTCTGCATTGCTAAATTTGAAAGAAAGCAAGCTTTGTTTGTTGTCAACCTTACATTAAGATTTTAAAATATGATGAAAAGGAAGAAAGCTTTCAAAAATGCTAGAATATTA
>JAESVK010067497.1:0-10570 GCA_017140935.1 Hamamelis virginiana
GCAAGCTTATCCAAGAAGATAGGTGGTCATCCACCAAATTTACAATATCGTGTTCGTTATTCATCTTACAATTCTATCAAATTTTGAATGAATTTAAGGTTGATAAAGGCATTATTTTAAAATCCGGACCTTTCATTGAACTGGAAAAAATACGGGATTAATGGTCAACCAGTTCAACCGTCGGGTCAACCGGGTTGAACTGTGATGTCATAAATATGTTATTATTTATTAGAATAAAAGTTGTAAATGATTCAAAATATATTTTTTTAAATGTTTGTACAATCAATTCATATATTTGAATTTATGTGCAGTCATCAAAATTGAAAATTGTTAATTACTATTGATCAATCTTTATTATATATATATTTTAAAATGCAAGATAAGAACATTGTATTATTAAATTAGGTGCTTGGGTTTCTTTTTCCTATTTGAAATTTTTTAGTCTAATTTGCCTTTTTAGCCTTCGTGGCTTTAAGAGATTTAAAAAAAAATTAGAACTATTTGAGTCATTTTAGCACCTAAAAAAAAAAAAAAAATTTGACCGATTTTTTAACCGGTTCAACCGCCTGTTCAACCTTGGATTGACCGATTTTTGACTTAAATGGGTTTTTAGGGGTTAAACCAACCGGAGAGGGAACCGGTTCCCGGTTCAACCGATTGAACCGGCCGGTCCGGTTCGAGTTTAATAACATTGGATAAAGGTAAATAACAAACACATAACTAATCAAAAACTTTTATTGACTAATCAAACACGAAACTATCAAACCCATTGGGCAAATTTTTCTCCTTTATTGTTATTACAGTGACTTTATTGTTATTGTATATTTGTATTTGTCATATACTGTAGAATATATAAATTTATAACTCTTTAAAAAAAAAAAAAAACCCAATCATATATATGCTGTAAGCTCCCTAATATTAACAAATTAGTATCAATGCATTTTCATGCACTCAAACCTGATATGTCTCCTCTAAGAGTGAGGATATATGTCATTAGACAAACAAGTCATTCACAAACATATAAACTTATGACAACAACCCGATTTTAATTATTGATGTAACTAGATTTAATTTTAAACAATGAAAGGGGTAAATATAAAAATCTAAAGCGAGTAAAAATGCTAAAAAATAAATTAAGGAGATAAAAAGTTTAAGAAGAAAAAAAAAAGTGAAATGCAATTTCTAAAAGGAAAAAAATTAACTTATTTTTTTATTTTTTTGTCAATAACAATATACATCAGTAGGGTTAGTTGTTAATTGTTAGCAGGAGAAGACCAAACCTCTTCCATAAGGACTTGAAAATCTCATCATTCAAAGTCAATAGAAATGCCAATTGAGATACATCTCATCGGAAAAAAAGAAGAAAAAATTAATGGGACAGAATAAAATTTTGAAGGAGAGTAAA
The DNA here is from genome assembly GCA_017140935.1 of Hamamelis virginiana. Classification (NCBI taxonomy): domain Eukaryota; kingdom Viridiplantae; phylum Streptophyta; class Magnoliopsida; order Saxifragales; family Hamamelidaceae; genus Hamamelis; species Hamamelis virginiana. The sequence goes on from JAESVK010067497.1 coordinate 1,406, forward strand.
ATCAATTTTTGAAGGGGAATATATATATATATATATATAATCTTTAAAAGTGAGGGAAGCAGGTTCTACTTTAGTCCTAAGGTGGCTCCACCCATGCTTTATACTACTAATTTAAAAAAAAAAAAAAAAAAATCACTTTTTTACTTTTAAAGGTAGAAACTATAAAGTTTTATTTATGTTTATATATATATTTTTATAAACGTAGAAAGTTTTATCTAAATGAATCAGCGAAGTATTTATAGCATCAACCTCAACTTTTAAGAGTAACTAATAATATTTTGAACACTCAACTGCTTTTAAAAGTTAACAAATAAGCAGTATTTTATCCAAATAAGCCCAAACTTGTTTGAAAATTTAAAAATCTAAATAAGGAAAAATCAACTGAGCATGTAATATCTCTACCTTATTTCCACTAATTACATATAAAATAAACTATTAGGTAACGATGAAATAAAAATCTTTCAAATTTACTATTAAAGTTTTCATATTTGTGAAATAACCCTTTAATATATATTTAAATTATATGTAGGGAAAAAAAGAGAGAGAGAAAGAAATCAGCTCTATAAGAAAATATTCTGTAAGTAAAAATATTTGAAAAAACTTCTGTGGATAAGAATATATATAAGAAAACTTCTGTAAGTAAAAAATATTCTTATCCACATAAGATTTAGGTGTACGTACCTTATTGAAGATTGTAGTTGAAAGGGAAGCTTGTGATTTTGAACCATCTTTGTGAGGGCGATTCAACCACCTAGATGACTCCTTATTCATGTGAGACCGATTGAAAATAATAGATGAGTCATTTTCTACAATAATAGGAAGATTGTTCATGCATGAAAGACATGAAAGCAATTGTAAAGGATTAAGAAAAGTTAAGAATGGGAAATAAAATAATACACTTGTGAAAATATTTATTTACCTATAAGATGATAAGTATCAATATTTATTTGTGGGATGCATATTTTAAAAAACTAATCATTGGATTATATCTTGTACTTATGGATGTCATGTAGGTCGAAAATCACGGTGATCCAATGTCTGAATTTCAAAATATAGTTATGAAAAACAGTGACCACTGAAAACTGTCGTAGTTTTTCTCACTACATTTCTGAAAAACCGATTGTTGGATCGTTATGATTTTTGGCATACATGACATGCCTAAGTATATATATCTTATTATATATAGAGCAGTTTTCTACGCTGATGTGGCGGCTCTAGAATTGCTTTCCTCCTTCATTCTCTTCTCTCATTAATTCTCATTCCCATTGGTGGATTTTATTTTATTTAATTTTATAAAAATCTCAATACCAAATTGATACATAGATAATTCTTAATAGATAATTTTATTTCAAACTAAGATAAGAAACTCCACTTCAAACTGATAAGATAATTTCATTTCAAACTAAGATAAGAGATTCCACTTCAAACCGATAATTCTTATCTCATACATCATCCATATCCTTTGCATGGTGTCTATTTGGAAACACCCAACAAAAATGGAACTATTCTCTCTCTCTCTTCCCATCTCTCTCATTCCGGCTCTCTGCCTCTCCATTGATTCTTTGCCTCTCTATTGTTGAAGCAGCCACGAAATCTAACTCCCAATGGGCACGAAGGTTCAACAGGGAAGCTTATCGTCGGTGTGAAACCCACTTGGTAAGCCACCGTTGAAGCTCTCATTCCTTTTATATGATCTATTTGGCTAAATTTTTGTTTTGTTTGAAACATTGATTCCAATGGTGACATTTGATATGGATTTTGTGTCTGTGTGTGTGGTTTTCCATTTTGCCAGAATATCAGCCAATGAAGTATTAAGTTAAAATAAATATACAAATATAAATTTGCACTACAAGAAAAATTGGCTTTAGCAACCAACATTTAGTTAGGGCCAAAAAAGTCATTGCTAAATGTTCCTTTAGTTAGGATTATTCATTGGTCCTTACTAAAAGTTTAATAAATTTCAAAAAATCCTAATTGGTAATATCATTTAGTTAGGGTCATCCAATAATCCTTACTAAAAGTCATTTTTAGTAAGCATCATTAGGTGACCCTAACTAAATGTCATTTCTTAGCACTAAAAGTTGCCAAAATTTTTTTCACAAATTTTTATTTTTTTAAAAGCTAATTAACTAAAAATACATTTAAAATATTATTAAATACTAATTAACTAAAAATACTTTGTAAATAAAGTAAAAATATTCAATAATATATTAAAATAAATTAACAATACACATGGCCCGAGGGTTAAATAATGTGCAATATCGGTGAGAACATGCCATTGTTTTGGTTAAACACCAAGCATGAGACCAAGCATGAGAACAGGCCATGTGTTTTGCTAAATAAATATTAGTGAGGAGAAATGGCTTGGACGATTTTCCTCACTCACTGATATTTCAAACATTGCTCCCCTCGATTTTTCCTCACTCACCAAACATGTCTCTCACTCTTCCCTAATTCTCACCGATTCTCTCTTTCACAATCTCACTCTTCTCTCACGATGCTCCGATCATCTCATCGCCGATCCTCTCTCTCTCTCTCTCACCGATCACTCTTCCCTAATTCTCACCGATCTCCTCTCAAATTCTCTTTGCGCTGACTCTCTCACACTCTTCTCTGTGCTTCCTACTGCCGCAAGATCTGATACTGCCTCCGACAAGAAGTAACGCCGGCAAGAGCTGTAATAGCTTCTAGAACTGCTGCCGACAAGAAGTAACGCCTGTAAGAGTTGTATTAAATTGAAATTATTTTGTGCTCTGTGAGTTTGATTGAATTTCTTTGCCCTGTTTTTCCCTATCTTATTTCCATACTGAACACTTTATTATCAGTATTGGATTGATCATGATTCCTTATATGTAGATGGATTTCATAGCATCAATAGGATTAAACTGAAAGTGTACGTTATGGATTCTAATCTATTCTGATTTGAATTTCTTTTCATTTTTCTTTTTTTTGCTTTGTGGATTCTCCTAATTGATGATTGAATTGAAACATTTTATTATAAATTTTGTTTATTGTTAATCCTATTTGAATCTTTGACTATCTTGAAATTTATTGAATATTGAACTTCATTAATGTTACCTGCAACCTGTTCGTTGAAAATCCCCAATGATTTTTTTTTTTGTTTGTGTGTCCAATGTTATAAAAAAATCTTTAACAATATCTGTTGGTAACAATATCTGTTATTTGGAGATCTTTTTTTGTTATTTGTTATTTGGAGATCTTTTTTTGTTCAATAATAATTATTAGAAAATCTTCTAAATACACTCAGCCCAGAGTAGATAGTGCAAAATAAGTAGTCTCAAAGTCTCAATATAGTATGTTAATGGTATACTTATTTTGTTACTTTTAATGGTGGAAAGAATTTTCTGCATGTGTATTAAATTGGCATCAGCATTAAGAGTACTCAATGCTGACAACAACTATATTACTTTTATTATGGGAGTGCCATTCCAAGATTGTGGAACCCATGGAATGAGCAATTTAGTAATTGCTCATTGGAGTATAGCTGATACCTGATAAATAATACAACTAATTGGGACAACACCACATGCACCAATGCAATATAGTTTTGACTAGTAATACTCACCTAACAACTGCAAAGTAAACAGTGTCTGCTCAAGGAATGAACTAGATGTACTGTCCAACATATGCATAACAAAATCATGGAAATTCAAACAATCACTGACAACATAGAATGAACTATCCCAAAAGATGAAATGTTGCCCTCCACAAATGTTTATTGTTCTTACACAGAATTTCATTCTTTATGTCCACGTCAAAAATATTACCAATAAACAAGAAATTAGAATCATGGCCCCATACCATCCTCTTCAACATCAAATTAAACCCTCAAAATCAACAATGGCCTTTCAAACTTCAAAATCTTTAATATCAAGCATACACCAGATCTAAATTTCCATACCTAGCTTACGGGTTTTATCAGCCAGAACACCCAAATACCGTGTAACTCGATCAAGTTTTACATTAGAGTATTCCTGCAGATCACTGGCTTCTTGTCTCAATTCCAAGTAATCTTCTCTCGCAAGCTGTTCAAAAATTTTAATAAGGATGTTGACAAATATATAAAATACTATCATAAAGCAGCATAACACCTAAATCCATTTCGGACCTATAAAATCATCACGTGTTAAAACAAGCATCTTAACCCCAAAAAAAATTCATAAAAGGGCCCAAAATAAAAATAAAAATACTTAAGAAATCTTCAAAAGTAGTTCTGCAGTTGCAGTGTGATATGCCTTATAAAAGGTATGACTTACTAGGCTAAATGGATTCTCCAATATATACAGACTGTTAAATTCCAGCCCTCAGGAGAAACCAACGAACTTGCCAAGTGTAGAAACAAGTTGCACTCCACCAGACTATGGGTCCAAAAATACCCAATACAAGGAATTACTAAAATTGCACTCATATTTTGTTCTTTATCCTCAAATTTATCTATTATATTATTGTGTTATACATGTGTATTTTAGTCATGCAAATCAAGTTAATCAACAACCTGATTCTGGTAGGACTAAAGCAATAGCCAACGATGAGTATCCCTGAAAGATAAATAACAATAATAGTTATTTATGACAAATATTTACTCTTGTATGATATGGATATTCTGATGCTCATGTTTATCATTGTTATTTTTCTACTAATATGCTCTTGCTGCAATTGCATTGATTAATCATATATCCCATTTGCTTATCTTCTTGGTTTGTGGAGAATTTTCTACTTTTCATTAATTGTAAATCCCATTTGCACATTGTATGTTTGTCTCAACTTGAATTTCTTTGCCCTGTTTTTTTCTATCTTGTTTCCATAATGAACACTTTATTATCAGTATTGGATAGATCATGATTCCTTATAATGTGCTGGACCTGCCTAACTATATATATGGATGAATAGATTGAAATTGAAATTGAAATTAATAGAACAAAGAATCAGTTATCCATTTTGAGTTGAATTACAAAAATAACTTTACTGATTTCCAAACTTTATATCTTCTCACATAGGTGTAATCTGAACTATGGTTATTGAAAGGTGACGTTGTGTTGAAGACTTGAAGCGGATATGTCGATAGATAAAAGTTGGATTAAGAAGCCAAGAAACACCATTGAATATGAAGCTGGGGTTGTTAAATTTTTAGATTTTGCATTTGCTCATTCAAAGTTTGGTAATAAAATCAAATGTCCATGTGTTAGATGTCGTAATGGGATCTTAAAGGATAGAGAGAATGTACATGTAGATTTATTATGGCTGGGGATACTGAAGACATACACCCTTTGGACATGCCATGGGGAGGATATTTATGGAAATGAAATTATCAGTGATGAGTCTGATGAGGGTGATGATATGCGAGGAATGTTAGAAGATGCATTTGGAATGTCCAATTTTAATTGTAGAGAGGATAGTGAACCGAACGAATGTGATCCAAATTGTGGAGAGAATAGTGATTCAAGCAAGTGCACTCCAGATGAGCCAAATGGGGAGGCACAAAAATTTTATGAACTGTTAAAGGATGCTGAGATTGAAATATACCCTGGCTGCACTAAATTTTCAAAATTATCTTTCACTGTAAGATTACTACACTTAAAGTCTCTTAATGGATGGAGTAATAAATCATTCGATATGCTGCTTGAATTCATTAAAGAGTTACTTCCTGAGGGTGAAAAGGTGCCTAAGAACCACTATGAATCAAAAAAGATTATTCGAGAGCTCGGTCTTGATTACGAAAAGATAGATGCATGCCCAAATGACTGCATGCTATACTGGAAGGAGCATGAGAACTAGGATAAATGTGTTATATGTGGCAAGTCTAGGTGGAAATCGATTGAATGTCAGGCTACTAATGTGGCTTCCAAGCCATCTAAAAGGGATAGTAAAATAGCAGCGAAGGTTTTGCGTTACTTCCCTTTGAAACCTAGACTTCAGAGGTTGTTTATGTCTTCAAAAACATCCAAAGACATGAGATGGCATGCAGAGGGTCGTACAAAGGACGATGTATTGAGGCATCCGGCGGACTCTAAAGCATGGATAGCTTTGGATGAAAAATACCCATCGTTCGGTTCTGAACTTCGCAATGTTAGACTTGGATTAGCGAGTGATGGCTTTACTCCTTTTACTTATATGGGTACTCCTCACAGCACATGGCCTGTTATTCTTGTTCCATATAACTTGCCACCATGGATATGTATGAAACAAACCTCTTTCATGTTGTCACTACTTATTCCTGGCCCTAAAGCTCCTGGGAATGACATCGATGTATACCTACAACCATTGATAGAGGAATTAAAGGATTTGTGGACAAATGGAGTCGATACATATGATGCTTATTCAAAACAGAATTTTCAAATGCATGCAGCAATTTTATGGACTATTAATGACTTCCCCGCGTATGCTAACTTGTCAGGATGGAGCACTAAAGGCAAAAAGGCTTGTCCCTCTTGCCATAAGAGCACTTGTTCATTAAGATTAGAGAATGGGAAAAAGTTCTGTTACTTAGGACATCGCCGATTTTTACCACTTGATCATAAGTTCCGAAAAAATAAGAAGTCCTTTAACAATTCTAAGGAACTAAGAGCTCCGCCAATACCATTATCTGGCTATGATGTGATAAATAAATTGCGTGATTATGAGCAAATCAAGTTTGGTAAGGTAGATGAGGATCAGGCTGGGAAGAAGAGAAAACGGGATGAATGTAACTTGCCTAAGAATTGGAAGAAGAAGAGTATTTTCTTTCAATTGCCATATTGGAAAAATCTCTTACTGCGGCACAATTTGGATGTTATGCACATTGAAAAAAATGTATGCGATAATGTGATAGGGACATTGTTGAACATTGAGGGCAAAACAAAAGACAACTTAAAGGCTCGTCTCGATATGGAGCTAATGGGTATAAGGGATCAACTTCACCCGACACAGGAAGGAGACAAGTTTTTACTACCCCCTGCATGCTACACAATGTCTTTAGCTGAGAAAAGGAAGTTTTGTAAATGTTTGAAGACGATAAAGATTCCAGATACTTACTCATCAAACATTTCACGGTGTGTTGAAGTAAAAAAATGCAAGATATCTGGGTTGAAGAGTCACGATTGCCATGTACTTATGCAGCAATTCCTACCGGTTGCAATACGTGGACTCTTGACTAAGGATGTTTGTATTGTTTTGATCGAGCTATGCACTTTCTTCAGGCAATTGTGTTCCAAGGTATTGAAGATCAGGGAGTTGGAGCAACTTGAATCTAGAATTGCACTGACATTATGTAAGTTAGAGAGGATTTTTCCGCCTGCATTTTTTGATATTATGGTCCACTTACCCATTCATCTTGCTGGTGAGGCTAAGATAGGGGGACCAGTGCAATATCGGTGGATGTATCCAATCGAGAGGTTAGTATTTACATAATATTATTTTATCATTCCTATTATATTCTCATTAACATGTGCACCTTTATTCTCATAGATACTTACGTAGACTCAAGTCATATGTTCGTAATAAGAATTATCCCGAGGGTTCAATTGCACAAGGTTATCTTTCCGAAGAATCTTTGACATTTTGCTCGAGGTACTTGCATGGAGTTGAGACAAGGTTTAACCGACCAGAGCGAAATAATGATGATGGGGATGTTGAACCATTCGGAAAGTTGTCAATTTTTACAGGTGCTGGTCGTCCTATCGGAAAGGCAACCCGGCACATACTCAGTATAAATGAGAGGGAACAAGCTCATTTATACGTTCTGAACAACTGCACTGAAGTTGCTCCATTTGTTCAGTAAGTTCAAGATTTATACATATACATGAACTTTACGCATACTTTTCTTTGGTTTGAATTATAATTGAATTATTTATTGTACAGACAGTATAAACAAATGATTCAAGAAACACATAATTTGAGTGCTAGAGAAGTTGAACGAACTTATATTAAAGAGTTTGGTGGGTGGTTTAAACATCATGTAAGTTTTATTTATCATACTATAATTACATGGATGTATTAAATCTTTTTTTTTTTTATACATACTTGGTGGCTATGTATTAATTTCGTACTCCAATGTGAATAGGTTGCCAAAATGCGACTAGATGGCGAGCAAGTAAATGAACAGCTTGAAGTGTTAGCTTTGGGTCCCTCTCAATCATTAAACCATTTTAAAGGGTATATAGTAAATGGTTATAGATTTCACACTGCAGATCATGAAATACGAAGAAAAACGCAGTGTAGTGGAGTTTTTGTAGTTGCAGAGACATCAAGCTTTGCAAGCTCGAGGGATAGGAACCCAATGATAGGCAATATCGGGTACTATGGCGTCTTAAATGATGTATTGGAGTTTCGGTATCCTGATGGGATACATGTGTAAATGTCATTGGTGGGATTACATGTGTAAATAATGTGGGATTACATCAAATGTCATTGGTGGGATGTCAACAATCATAGGGGTATCAAGCAAGATGACTATGGGTTTACATGTGTAAATATCACACGAACCTTAAAAAGTAATGACAAATTTATTCTTGCAACTCAAGCAGAGCAAGTTTTTTATGTAAAAGACATTACCGATGATAACTGGCTTGTTGTGTTAAAAAGACAACCTCGAAATGTATATGATCTGCAAAGAGAAGAGGAGCCTTTCCAAGAAAATGAGTTTCAGTTAGAGCAAGATTCGGCCAACACTATAGAAATCAACAATGATGTTATATGGAACAGGGATGATATCGAAGGAATACTTGTTGAAGGAGATGGATGAAATAAAGCTATTATTGATTATGTTTTTTCAATAAACATTTTCTTATTGTAAAAGACTTGATAATTTTCTTATCTAGCTTATAATGTGGCATTGTAGAACTGAGTACACAAGGATGCAAACCATCATATTGATCTTTCCTTTTAATCCTTTTTTTTTTGGGTTGATCCACTATCACTCAAGGTGTAATTTAATTATGATATATACTAAACATATTTCATGATCCATACAGGTTTCCTTATGTCTAGCAGAAAAAAAAGAACCAGCTCTACTAGACAATCGGCGGATGCAAATATTCCTATAGGTCAAGATTCTCATACACTGGTTGGGGGGGATAGTAGCAGCATCAGTACCGGTAAATCAACTATTGTTATATATGCATGCAAGCTATTGATTACATTAATATGTTTTTTAATATATATATATAT
>JAESVK010067499.1:0-24449 GCA_017140935.1 Hamamelis virginiana
CTCATATTACAATCTTCAATCTTGTGATGATATCCTTTTTGCATGTTAGTGGTAACCATTGTCTTATCATATTCATGCTTTTTATCATGTTTGTAGCCTAAATTCTCAGTCCCTTGTCAGTCTGGATCTTGGTCTACAAATTTGTGAACAATGATGTGTCAATAGGTTTTGTTCCCTGCACACATTTAGTTTTGATATGCCTCTTGTTTGTCATATTTCAATTATTCTTGCATCCAAGTGTCCATTCATCTTGTTTTCTTTCAGTGATCAAGCTAATTTCAATGTGTTTTTCACATAATGGATCGATCCACTACTGATCTGGATCGATCCAGAGTGAATATCATTTTTCTTCATGTTGTATTGAAGGTTCTTGGATCGATCCAGCCCTATCCTGGATCGATCTAAATCAATTTGGCTCAAAACATGCATTCTGTATCTTCAAATTGGATCGATCCAGCTTCCACTTGGATCGATCCAGAGTGGTTTTTCATTGCATTTGTTTAGTGTTTAGGCTTAGTGGATGATCCAGACCTCACTTGGATCGATCCAACTTCGCGATTTTTGAATATTTAGGGCAAAATTTCGAAGTGAACTGTTCACTTTCTTCTTCATTTCTCTCTCTTTTTGAGCCCTCTCTCCTCTGTTGTCTCTGTACGCACTGTATTCCCTCATTCCATTCATCTTTTTACCACTATGGGTACTTCATTGCTCGATATTTGCGTGCTATGCCTCGGGTTCTTGTGGATTCAAGTGGTGATCTTCACCATGACGGGTGGTGAAGGCTCTCGACATGGGGGTTCATCCTCCAAAGGGAAGGGCAAGGCCCCCGTTGCTAAAAAGAGGAAGAATGCTCCTCTCTCTCCTCAAGAGCAAGCCAATCTCCCAAATCCTCTCCATGTCGAAGACCCACTGGATGAGGAACCTTCATTTGCTCACTCCAAGCTCACCAAGGAAGAAATTTTTGAGAGGCGTCCAGTCACTTGTGAGCGTCAAGTGATTCCCAAGGGTATGACTGACACTCTTTTCATCCAAATGATTCAATTTCATAAATTAGGTCGTTTCTTTGAACCTATCAAGTTGTTTATCCCTTCTCTTGTCAAAAATTTTTACATGGGTGTGCACACTGTGAATCCCGAAACCTTTGAAATTGTGTCTAGAGTTAGAGGGAAGACTATCACTGTGACTCCACAGATGATAGCTGACTATTTGGATGTGCCCCTACCTCCTCCTAATTCTCATTCCTTCTCTTTTGACAATGATTCAAATGTGAGTGATGACCTTCTTGTCCACTCTCTTTGTACCTCTGCTGGCTTAAAGAATGGGAAGTTTATTTTGTGGTGGAACTTGTTTCCTGGGGGTAGCCGTGTCCACTTTGAGTACCCAAAGGCTCGTTTATACTATGCTTTCATGAATGGTGCTGTGATTAATTTTCCCAAACTCATTTGGGGTACCATTCGCCTTGTGGCTCGAGCTCATGAGGTCAAGACGGCTTTACCGTACGGTGCCATGATTACAGAATTTTGTAAGAAGTTAGGGGTGAAGACATCTCCATCTGACAGGCCCGAGAAGCCCACTCGTGGTCCTATTGATCTGGCTTGCATTAATTGCAGCCAATGACATACCTCCACTCCTGGAGGTGATTCTGATGAGGATGCTCCTGCTGCTGCTCCTGCTGATGATGCTCCACCACCTGCTCCTCCTGTTTACCCCATGACAATTGCTGGTCTTCATCAACACATTGCTGCCTTGGAGATCAGTCAGGCTCGCACTGATGCGAAGATTGACCACCTCATTTCACTCTTTACCAGTCAGCGTTCTGATGCTGCGGGTGGTTCTTCATCTATTCCTTCCGGCTCGGGGTATACTGCACCGTCTTCTCCTCACCTTGATGATAGTGGCCTTGGCTTTGATCCATCAGCCTTGTGATCCCTTTGTCTGTTTGTGACAAAAAGGGGGAGAGTTTTTGAGGTTTTGTTGGTTTAGTTGGTGTTTTTTTTGTTTAGCTTATTTTTAGGGTTTAGCTTATTTTTAGGGTTTTTAGTTTTTTTTTTTTTTTTTTTTTTTTAAGGTTGTTTGGTGTTTTATCAAGGGAAATGAATGTGTATGTTGCAACCTTGACTGTGTTACTGTGTTATCTATTGAAAAGATCTGTTGTAATGAACTGAATGTTGAATTGAACTAAATGTTGAACTCTCTCTGATTATCAATACAATTGGTGTTTTATGGATGTGTTTGTCAAAATGCTACTTTACCTATTTAGTTCATTTTATGCTGCATAAGGTTGTTTGTGAAGCGTGTACAGGTTTAACAGATCAAGATGGATGTGAAATGTATGATTCCTCAGTCATGGTTGGATTTTGTTTAGTTTTGTTTATACGATTGTACAAGTGAGGGGGAGCGAATCTTGTTTCAAGATTTCTTAGATTCATTTTCCTGTTTTTCTTGTTTTATATGTTTGTTTTGTCACGAAACTGCCAAAGGGGGAGATTGTTAGGTTTAGTGTTTGTGTGTTGGCTTGTTTCGTTTCAAAACTTGGTTTGGGATTGTACATTTATAGATGTGTACTGATGATCACAAGTGAAGCTGTGCCAAAATGATTCTATATCTTCATGGATTAGGATGGTAAGTGACCTAGTGACCTAAGGATTGAACCTAGGAGGTTAGATTCCATTATATGCATGTTCAAACTTGTAAAAATCAGGGTTTATGTATACCTGGATCGATCCAAGGTTGATCTGGATCGATCTCATGTTTTGCACCTGTGAAAATTGGGAGTTTAGGAATGCTTGGATCGATCCAAGGTTGACCTGGATCGATCCCATGTTTTGCACCTGTGAAAATTGGGAGTTTAGGAATGCTTGGATCGATCCAAGGTTGACCTGGATCGATCCCATGTTTGCATCTTCATATTTCATATTTGAAAAATTGTAAATTGGCCAAGCTGGATCGATCCAAGCTTTGGCTGGATCGATCCAGTTTCGAGTTAAACACTATTACAGAATGCTGTTTTTTTGGCCAATTCAATTTGGATCGATCCAAGTCTTGCCTGGATCGATCCAAGTTCATGCAAACCCTAATTCAGCCTAATTTTTACCCTGTTTTCTCATTGGTTACTGATCATACTATAAAAGGAATAGGTCACTCGAGATTCTAGTGACCTCAGCCGCCAGAAAACATTTCCATTCCTAGACCTATCTTGGTTCTTCACTTATGGGCTGTTGTTCTTACTTTCTAAATTGAGATTGAGCTTGAATATTCATCATTTGATCATGGACTTTTCTTAGAATAGATTAGAAACCTTGGAAACCACATTTACATACATATTGTGAGAATCATCTGTGGAGATAGGATCATTCTCATGGCTCTTGGAGAAAAACATCAAGAGTGAGACTACTTGTGTAGTTAATGAGCAAGCTTTGAAGAAGGAGGACTCAATGGACTGAGTTGAGGAGATCTCAGTACACTAGGCCATGGGTTGGTGAGTTAGAGTGTATGGTATAATCTCTGTAACTCTTCTTTCATAGTGGATTGCTCTTGTTCTCCCGTGGTTTTCTCCCGAAAGGGTTTCCACGTATATCGTGTGATCGTTCATTATTTGTTGATGTGATTTCAAGCTATCAAGAAGGATGGAATGATTCTTGTGTTCATGGATCCCTCTTGATAGTTGATTCATTCTGTGATCTTTGATCTACATGTTACTTGATATTTACATTCAACTCAAACCATGTTTTTTGAGTGTGGCTGATTTATCTCATACTTGTTGCTTGAATTTAAAAGTGGTGAAATTCTTGTGATCTAGTAGGGATTAGGTTTTTCACACTTCAACCCCAAGATCGTCCAGTACACGTCCTGCTTTAGCTTCTTTAGTCAACGATGCAAAATGTACCGGTTTGGGATAAGCGCAACTTGAAAGCTTCGGAGAAATAGAATGATGTGGCTGCATGGAATCCCTCTAAACTCAAATTTCTTACAATTGCAAGAAACATGTGTCATTCACGATATATCGAACCTTTGCACTTTCATTAAGGGCATCATAAACTTTATACACCTGCTTCATGTTTGTTGGACCTTCCGCATCACGCATGATCAACGATTCACTTTCGATAAGTTCAGCCTGAAATGCAAGAAAATTTGACTTAGTATATATACCTGCCATTTGTCTTTCGCATGGAAACCGAATTTGAAGCCGTGGACTTTCATTGATGTCGATGTGGTCCACCAGTAACTCTTTATGTCTCTGATGTCCCATTGCACGGTTATACCTTGTAATGAACTCCATCAACGAGTGGTTTTTTGAAATACACATTTTGAAGAATGCATGTGCACTTTCAGCTCTCTGACTGCTAGACAATCCAGCTGAGAATATGCTTTTCACATAAGCGGGCACCCAACTATTGCGAATCGCATATAGCGACGAAAGCCATTCATGGTCTACCAAACCACTTGCTGCAAGAGCATTCTGCCAACTCTCCTCAAATTCATTTGGGGTGTCGGACCCCCAAATAGTCTTTTCAAATATTTTCCAATATTGGATGTGAGCAGCGACCCCAATCTTATCAGAAACTTTTGACGTAATATGCCAGATACAAAGACGATGGAATGTCTGTGGCATCGAAATACGGATGGCCTTCGAAATCGCGAGGTCTTGATCGGTTATTATAACTTTAGGTGCGGCACTAGGCATTGCAGACAACCACGACATCAAAAGCCATATGAAGGATTCAACTGTCTCATCACTAAGAAATGCTGAACCAAATACAATTGATTGTCCATGATGATTTACGCCAATAAAAGGAGCAAATATCATACTACATTTATTAGTGTTATATGTCGTGTCAAAAACAACTACGTCGCCAAAATTTGCATAGGAACGCCGAGCTTCTCCGTCTGCCCAGAAACATCGCCGCAACCTGTTGTCATTGTCAGTGTCGATCGCAAATAGAAATGCAGGATTTTTTTCTTACTCTCCCAAGAAAAATTCATTCACTGTATCAGCATCATGACCTTTCATCTCCTCTCTCACATCTTGACTATGGTTAAGCATATCCCGCACTGTGCAACCCTTATTTTGTATTCCTTCAACTTTAATTTCTATGATTGAAAATCTTTGACTTGGTGGGACATTCGCAAGTGAAAGCAAACTCGACAAATTTTTCTTTGCATCAGATACTTTTCTGTGGTATCGTAGAAACTGCACTTTCTTAGGGGTTGCAAGTTCATGATTGTGTTCTTTTGTAAACATACTAATAGACCAAACATCACGTCCGTGTGATTTAACTACTGTCATCTTAGCTTTGCAGCCGACTCTTGTACCACCCCTATTTCGTTGAGTATTTGAACTTCCACTCGCATGGCTTTCATAACTATCTGTTCCGTAAACTTTTTTGTGGTATGTGTTATCTGTTTCACCTTGCTTGGAGCATACAAAAGCCTTCCATGTTACTTCATCCGTGTTTTTCCGCTTTTTACTAGATAACATCCTTGCACTAAACCCTGCACTATTAGCATACTTATTGTAGAAATCATACGCGTCTTCAATATTCAAAAACTCTTGCCCGACTTTAGGTTCTATTGAATCTTCAGCCATCATGCACTCTACGTCTCTTTATAGTAAAATTTCTTGATCATGTTTTCAAAACCATTTTCAAACCAATATTTACGTATTATATTGAAAATTTAGATGCATTGAACTATAAGATAGAAAATTGCTCTACTGTTCTTTTAAATTTATATATATATTATAATTCCAAACATGAACAGGTTGAAATTGAAAATTTCCTCAACTTAGTATGAAATTTAAATATAATATATATTATCGAAAGGAGCACAATAAAAAAAAAATTTACAATATATCTTACCTGATTCGTTATTAACGGCTAATTTGCTCCTCTTTTGCGAGATTATGAAGTAGCTTACTTGATTGATAGCATCCCAGTTATTGCATGCAATGCCACATGTAATAGGCTTGCGAGTTCTGTATTGGCACTATGTCTTATCTTCATCTAGAATGTGCACGTCGATCCATTGAGGTCATGGCCTTTAACGTACTCACGGAATAGTCCACTCTAAGTTGCAATGGATGAAGTAGAATGTGTTGGAAAAGTCTACAGTAAGTGCCTATATTAGTGTCAAACCAACACATACTAAAAAAGTGAATTTCTTATATAATGTGCACTTGAAGATCAACACATACTAATGTGGACTTATTTCATTTACCACCTCATCTCATACCATTAATTGAAGATCAAATGTCTCAGCACAAGTCCATTTTAAAATAACGTCAAGTTATTATCGATTTGAATTCAATAACCAAATCTACTCATACCGTCATTTGTGATGTATGTCGCTGTCTCTTTATTGAAAGTCCTATTAACACCATGTCCTTTTGCCATTGTGAATATGCATTCAAGAAATTATATCTTTAACCAAATCTACACGTACACTAAATATTCAAAAGGTCTTTCTGCTCTCATATTTTATTGTACTTTTTTACACCTCATCTCACACATTTGGCAATTCTTTATCGATATGAAATCTCCCACTAAATCTACTCCTACCGTCAATTTTGAAGTATGTCACTATCTCTTTATTGAAAGTCCTTTTAACACCAGTTTCTTTTCCACTGTGAATATTCATTCAACAAATTATATCTTAAACCAAATCTACACCGACACTCAATTTTGAAGGTCTTTCTGCTCAACAAATTTTATTGTGCTTTTTCTACCCTTCACCTCAAAGTCATTTGTCACTTCATTATCGATATGAAATCTCCCACCAAATCTACTCCTACCGTCATTTTTGAAATATGTCACAGTCTCTTTATTGAAAGTTCTTTTAACATCACGTCATTTTCCATTTTGAATATGCAATCATGATATTCAAAATTATATCCAAATCTACACCGACACTCAATTTTGATCATCTACAGTCTCAAAATTTATTGAACTTTTTTACACCTCATCTCACACATTTGACAGTTCATTATCGATATGAAGTCTCCCACCAAATCTACTCATAACGTCATTTTTGCATTATATCGCTGTCTCTTTATTGAAAGACCTTTTTATAGCCACGTCCTTTTTCATTGTGAATATGCAATCAAGAAAATAGTTCTTTAACCAAATCTACACCTACACTCCTAATTGAAGGTCAACAGTCAATAAATTTATTGTACTTTTTTACACCTCATCTCATACCTTTGTCAACACAATATGTGGCTGTGTGTTTATTGAAAGTATTTTTAACACCACGTCCCTATCATCTTTAGGAGAATATGCATTCAAGATATTATTTATTAAACTAAATCTACACCTACAGTCAATTATGAAGGTCAAATGATGAATATTTGAAAATTCATTTAAGACCTATGAATGCCCTTGTAACACTACAGTTAAAGCATTCAACTACCTACTTTTGGGATGTTTGGCAAAATGTTGGCTATAAGTAGCAACTCATCTGTTGCTACTTCTTTGTCAATTCTTACTCCTACTACTAAAGACTTTTACACCGTTTTTAGATAAGTATACCTATGTCGGTTTCACCAAAGTCTCCCGAAGGTCGCTCCGCCAAAAGACAGAAAATTGAGCCAAATGATACCACGGTATAAGTACATTAACATCTTCATTGCAACTCTATAACTAAGTTGACATTAGCTTCGGTTACATGCATATTTTTTTGGGATTATTATTAAGACCTAAAAGATGTTACTTTCAATGACAACTGTATGTTTAATAAAAGTTATATTTTAGTATATTATGCTTTGCATGCTTGCATGCACGTAAATGGAGAACAAGCTAGAGTGCTTTGCATGTTTAATAAAAGTTCTATTTATTCATTATTAAAAATATGTAGCTAATATTTTTTTTCATTTTAGGAGGAAAAACTTCGACAATTGCTTGAAGAAAAAGACAAACTTATCGAGGAGCTGGAGAATAAGCTAGACGCTTCAGAATCATCGCTAGTGGAGTCAGTTATAGATAAGCATAGAGTTCAGTTCCAGTTGGATCACGAAAAAAATGCCCGCGCACTTCTATATCAAGAGGTTCATGAAGTTGTAGGGTCTTTGATGGAGATTTGCGGAACTGAATCCGATGTCTATTCGCATAAATATGATTAAGATGATGACAATGGCGGTGACATTGGCGAAGTTATATATTGATAATGTCATAATAGATGCACTATATGTTAAATGTAACTCTTTCCTAGTTTGTTTTTAAAATCACGTCCTTTTTAGTTTTTTTTTTTTTTTTGGAATAGTCAAAAGCAGGACCTTTTCTTTTTGGTAATTCCCAACTTTTTGTGATGATGACTTTCTGTATTTTGTGTAAACCTGATATCATCAGATGGAATGTAAAGTTAAGTCTATGAAGCATGATTACTAGAAATTTGCGCACCTGTCTATTGGAAAATTACTTACTCGATTGTGTCTATATTGCGCATATTATAATCCTAATATTAAAATGAAATTGGTCTAACACACACCAAATATAACATATAAAAATAACAAAAAAAAAATATTTAAGTTAGGATAGTTCATTTAGGTGGAATAGCATGGTCAACATTTCTATCTTTAATATTGAGCTCCTTATCTTTTCCTAAAGTAGTAGCATCCTCCTTATCTCCAACAACATCCTCAGCTTCATTTTCATTACTTTCTGTGGGTGGCGAAGGGTAATTGAACTCTGTCCAATACTCAGGAGGTATCGGAGGGAAAGGTGTTGCACGAAACCTCTCAACCATTTGTGTCATTCTGTCTTGCTGAATAAGTTGCATATTCCACTGAAACTCTTGCCGCCGCAAAATACGACGAATATCTACATCCAAAGTCTGTAAATCATTGTATACTCTTGTCTCAAAAATTTTCATTCTCTCGTCATGAGAATTCAACTGAGATTGGATGGCCTGCAACATATCTATAATAGTAGGTTCACACGGTGCTGTCTGAGCATGCAAAGTCTGAAAATCATTGTAAACTGTTGTCTCAAAAATTTCATTCTCTCGTCATGAGAATTCAACTGAGATTGGATGGCCTGCAACATATCCATAATAGTAGGCTCACACGGTGCTGTCTGAGGTGCACTGCTAGATGATGTACTACGGCTCTTCATTCCATGTGTTGCCTGTGTGGAATAAGCAACCTCAGCCCTAGCC
Source organism: Hamamelis virginiana (assembly GCA_017140935.1). NCBI lineage: Eukaryota > Viridiplantae > Streptophyta > Magnoliopsida > Saxifragales > Hamamelidaceae > Hamamelis > Hamamelis virginiana. Next base: position 9,151 of record JAESVK010067499.1, read on the forward strand.
CTAGGTCCCATAGATGAAGAAGCTGGATTTATACCTCCCTCACCAAAACTGTATGACTCTGCAAATATGACCCTCTGATCAATACATAGCTGAGTAATCAACTGAGGGAATGGCATGAGAAGAATAGATCTCTCGCAAATAAATAGAACAATATCCTCAAAAATCAATGAAGCTACATCAAGAACAGCATCCCCCATAAACTGAATCAAAAGATCCACTTCTGCCTATTTTGGTGCACCCTCGGAACCTCTGGCATAAAGATTATAGTGGATGAGTTTATTAATTGTGGCAAACTCCGGAGCCATGTATCCAATTGGGTAAGTAGACCCATCATCTTTTGGAGGAGCGGGATTACTAAAGATGATCCTCATTGTCTTAGGCCTTCCAGGACTTTTAAATTTTTTTTTAGGATACTGTATTTCACTTGCAAAAGGTCGCTCAATATTCAAAAACTTAGCTATTAAATCAAGAGTTACCTTAACTGTGTTTTTTGAGCTCATTCGGGCTGTAATAGTATCTGAAGTGTCATCCTTCATTGCAACTGAATAAAATTTGCGCACAATACCCAACTTGTACCCTTTTCCTTTTTTCATCCATACATCTAATCCCCTCTTCATTAGCACTTTAATAACTTGGCTCTCATGGTTAAAAGCACTGGCCTTAATAAATCTCTCAAGTTTGAAGCCCTTACCTTTTATAAAATCCACCCATGACTGTTTTGGCTTTTTAGGCACATGACGATTGCATGCATCCATGCTTGGGCCTTCCTCGACTGGTTCAACCTGATCGTATCCTTGCTGACTCGGAGCACCCGATATATCACCTAGTTCAGGCCCCAAAGGTGAATCAGAATTAGAATCATCAAATACAAGTTGAACTAATTTAACTTTGCCTTTGCCCTTATCTGTCAACTTGGCTTTTTTTGTAGGAGTTTGGCATGTAGGTACAGGAATGGAAATCTCTTTCTCAATGTCTCGAGCTTTTTTACGTTTCTGTGTACTCTAACCCTTCAGCTGTTCCTGTCTTGCCACAAGCACTGCCCTTTTCCTTCCCTTTTCAGCCGCCTTTGCTTTAGCTTCTTGTTGAGCCTTCTCTCTATCTTCTTTCGCCTGTCTTGCTTTCAATTCAGCTAGCAACTCTTCGGATTGCCTAATTCTAGCCATGCTGTCTGAAAATGACCAGTAGGATTTGAATGCCACAAATTTCATATAATTTTACAGAAAATAAGCCATAGTTTCCAATGTAAGTTGGAGCACTTCTAATGCATTTAATTAAATCGAGACACTACTGACCCATTCACACAATAATTATCAGAATAAGTTGCCAATTTACATATTAATTTTAACATACAAACATCTCTATATTTTTATCAATCCATAATTTTATATATAAGAAGCACACAGTAATTATCACAAAATTGTGGTCTCAAATATTTTTTTTAACATACTAACATAGCTCAAGTATTATCAATCCCTAATTTTATATATAATTGTTTTCAATCACTAGTTTTATATTTTGTGGTAATTTGTCCATATCTTTATAAATTTGTTGAACATTATAAAACCAGTCATTAATGATGAAATGCAATGCCTAAATCCAAAATAGGTTCATCATGGGTTGATCGATAATGTGATGCTATTTTTACCAGGTACGATATTCGAAAATGGAACTCTCTTAGTATCAATCAAAACAGACCATTAGGTTGATGGCTTAAAGCAACTTCAGTGGAGCTGCTAATCTAACACATAGTTAGGTTACACGAGTTTATAGTGGACACATACAAAAGAACCTAATTTATGATAAAAGGATTAAAGTAAAGAAAGAAACCCAAATCACTGAAGTATGTTATCGATAAAAGTAGAGCTTATTTTCGAAAATATATATGGATCGATAATACATTGAGCTTGTTAGCCCTATGGCTTCAATCCTTAGTTATTTATGAGTTTTGATGATAACAAACATTGTGTAATGATTATGCACAGGTATACTTAACATTGAACATTATGTTGTGGTTTAATCTTTATTGGCAATTTACTTGTTATATCTCTCTTGGTACACATTCTTGCATATTGATTGAATCAGGTTATGAGCATTATCCTTGGCCATCTTTGTGTGCCTATTCAATAAAGGAAGCTGAAGAGTTGTTCAAAGCCATCTTTGCCCACTCTTGCACAAGACAAAGAGTTGAAGATTACAAGACTATATTTATTTCTTGTGTAAATTTTGGTTAGGACTCATAATGTGTGAATCTCTCTTATAAGATTAAAACTAATTTGGCTTAGTTTAAAAATACTTTAAATTCTTGACCTGGTTTCCAACTTAGGAAAATCATTTTGTATGACCAAAATTATTTCCAAATATTCTTGGGCTTTTCTTAAATCAAAATCTAGCTTAAAATTCATAAAAAGTGCCTTATGGCCTTCCTTAGTCGACTAACCCCTTGTTGCTAGTCGACTAACTGCAAGGCAGTAAGCATGTTTTATGAAAATATAAGCTAGTCGACTAATTCCTTGTAATTAGTCGACTAACAGTTTATTAGTCGACTAATGCCTCCTGTCCTAGTCGACTAATCGAGCCCAAAGAATTTGTTCAAAGTGATTTTAAGTTGCTAGTCGACTAACCCTTCGTTTACTAGTCGACTAACAAACCCAGTTTTCCAAAACTTATTGTTTTTAACTCTCTAGTCGACTACTCAAGCTGTCCTAGTCGACTAACCGACTACGGACTTATTTTGTAAGTGCTTTTTAAAGGCTCTAGTCGACTAATTCTTATGTGCTAGTGGACTAATGATGTTCTGCAAATCATAACGGCTAGTTTTTACAACCCAAACGGCTATATTATTCTTCCCAACAGCTATATGTTATTGAGAGCCTTTAAATACCATTTACATAAGTCTTGGATAAGTTAGTTATTCACTCTAATTCATTTAAAACACCTGTCTATTAAAATCCAATTTTGTTCATCAATTATTTGAGTGTTTCAAGCTCTTCAATATTCTTCTCTCTAAGCCAATACTAGTTCTTAATCTTGAGAGATATTAGTTTGAGCTCATATTGTATTTATCCACTCTTGAAGGAGTTCACTTTTGTATTATTTCATTCATTATTGAATCTTGAGAGATTGTAAGGATTATGAAAAAATCCTTGTGGGTGAGTTGTCTTCCACCTTTGAAAGAAGACAAGTTGTAAAGGTTTCTCCACCTTGAAGGAGTGTTTCTTAGTGGATTGAGAAATCCTCAAGACGGGGCTCTTGAGGCATGGATGTAGACGGAGATCGAACCACGTTAAAATTCTTGTGTTTGACTCTTTCTCTCTATCTCTTGCATTTACTTTATTTGCTTACTTATTAAATTGTTTACTTGTAATTCATATTGTCTTGATAATTTATCTTCAATTTGACCTTTTTGAATTAATTTTTGAAATTGGTTTTTGTTCCATAAAGTTTGCTATACTCTATTCACCCCCCCAGCCTCTAGTGTATATTTTGGGCCAACAGAGCTAATTATCGAAAATCTACATGGATTTCAAGCCATTTTATTTCCAGCAGCAACATAATTATCGAGAATGGGTATTAGCTACAATGCAGTATTTGGCAATTGTTATGATCACCACTACTTCCAATTATCGATAACAGGATAGTGAGTGTTATATTCTTGTAAAATTTGATAATGGATCTTTTAAAACATAATGAATTTTCGATAATACTTCTGTGATTTCACATGCTCATTTACAGGGTCAAGCACACATAAAATAGGCCATGAAGAACCTACAGTCAATTATCGATATTGGGTTGATAATGGCTATGTTTGTACCTTAACTTGGCTTATTTCTTCCAAGAATAAGTGACAATCATACCTGCAAACACACACACACACACACACACACACACACACACACACACACACATATATATATATGCACGCACAGACTTAAACTATCTACTTATTCAGACATGCCTAAAAATTAGACAACAATGCCACAGCAAGTCCACGCGTTCAGTTATGGATTTCTTTGTGAATTAAAGTAAATAATGTCAAGCAAAATCTCTCTCATGGACATAGAATCGACAGCACTGTTATGAGATCAAAATCTGATAACAAAAAAATTTGAAACTTTAAAGTTAAGAGATTATACCATGAGCATATTCATTATATGAATATGAAACGAATAACTAGGGGTTTAAGAAATTACCTCATGAAAGAGGATTCCGTTAGGAGAGGGGTTTAAGATATCAAAAGCGCAAAGTCAGATTTGCTGCTGTCTTTGAAGCCGTCCGATTGTGTGCCGTCGGGGAAATTAAATGTCTATTGGGGGCTCTTCTCTTAGGGTTTCAATTGGAAAGTGGGTTTCCTAACCTCAAGTGTCTCAAGATATCGAGAGACAAAAAGAACACAAAACTGCCGATTTAATGAGGGTTTCTATATGAAATTATGGGTAGACTTGGGTAGAAACACAGCCATTCGGTGTAATCTCATATTGGGATGATGATTTTCGGCTCCATGGTAGACATGCGCATTCCGTTCCCTTGTTTACTGCTCTCCTCAGATTGAGCCTGAGATCGTTCAACCGAGGAGTGAGATGGTGACCGTGAGGGGAGGGAGTCGACTCATGAGCGAGTAGATAGTTTGAACCATCCCTGGCTACCACAGACTAAGAATGAACATATGCTAATATGCTTAACACATTAGGACACTCCATGTCTGTCGATGCATTACTGCCATGGTGAACTCAATGGCTCGTAGGTTTTGATGGTGGGAGGGTTTTAACATTTGAGGGTAATATATGAAACTAAGTGCTATTATCGGTAAGAGGAAGTGAGTGAAGGGAAATATGGTCTTGGATATTATCGATACTAAAGGTAAATATGATGTTTTAATGCCTAAGCCTATTATCGATAATATATAACTTTTAAAATCCTTAAATATAATAAATATCTGCATTAAATTTTTTTTCTCTATTTGACTAAATCAATTTTAAGATTTAGAATTAGGAGTAAACAAATAATTTGAAAGTTGAAAGTAAAAGTATTTTTTAACATAAGGTAAAAATCACCAAAAAAATCTTTTAAAACAAAATAGATTAAAATATATAATTGTTGGAATAGTCTTGGAATACAATGAATATAGAAATGAAGGTCAAAATGAATGAGGTAAAATAAAATTAAATTTTAATCTTAGTAGATAGTTTTTAAATTATGATGCATACAAGTTCAAAAAGCATGAAATTAATATTTTACTGATACTTATGTGAATTAAATATTTTATTTAATATTCGAAATGGTTCTACTATATTCAAAATATTAAAAATCAACCCTAGCAAAAAATGTAGAAATATGAAGGAAAAAATAAAAAAAATTAAATAACATGAACTTATAAAATCCATAAATAATATCAATAAAATTAAAATAAATCTTTGTATATTTGACCTAATCAATTTTAAGATTTACAAATAGGAGTATAGAAATAATTTCAAAGTTGAAATTCAAAGTATTTTTTTACATAATGTTATTTTTACCAAAAAATTAAAAAAAATAAAATAGATAGCTCTTTATAATTGTTGGAATATTATCAAGGGCAACATATTACTGGGTCTTGGAATACAGTGAATATAGAAATGAAGGTCAAAATGAATGAGTTAAAATAAAATTAAAATTTAATCTTAGTAGATAGTTCTTAAATTATGATGCATACAAGTTCAAATAAATAAATTTAGATTTTACTGATACTTATGTGAAATTAAAAATTATATTTAATGTACAAAATGGTTCTAACATATTCAAAATATTAAAAATGAACGAGGGCAAAAAATCTAGAAATATGAAGGAAAAAATAAAAAAATTAAATAACATGAACTTATAAAATCAATAATAAAATAATTAAATTTCAAATAAATCTATGTATATTTGACTAAATCAATTTTAAGATTTACAAATAGGAGTATATAAAAAATTTAAAAGTTGAAATTAAATGTATTTTTTTAGATAATGTAATTTTAACCAAATAAATAAAAAAACACATTAGATAAAAGTATAAAATTGTTGGAATATTATCATGGGCAACATATTGCTGGGTCTTGGAATACAGATATGAAAGTCAAAATGAATGTGTTAAAATAAAATTAAAATTTAATCTTAGTAGATAGCTTTTAAATTATGATGCATACAATTTCAAATAAATAAATTAAGATTTTACTGATAGTTATGTGAATTTAAAAATTATTTTTAATATTCAAAATGTTTCTAGCATGATTCAAAATATTTAAAATCAACCTTAGGTAAAAATCTAGAAATATGAAGGAAAATATAAAAAAATTAAAAACCATGAACTTATAAAATCCATAAATAATATAAAAAAAAAATTAAATAAAAATTTGTATATTTCACTTAATCAATTTTAAGATTTACAATTAGGAGCATACAAATAATTTAAAATTTGAAATTAAATGTATTTTTTTACATAAGGTCATTATTACCAAAAAAAAAAATTAAAATACATTAAAATATATATTTGTTGGAATATTATCATGGGCAATATATTACTGGGTCTTGGAATATAGTGAGTATAGATATCAAGGTCATAATGAATGACTTAAAATAAATGTAAAAGTTATTCTTAGTAGATAGTATTAAAAATATGATGCATACACTTTCAAATAAATAAATTTTGAAATCTTAATAAATTTAGATATTCTAGTATCTGAATTCGATGAGGGGGATTATGTAAAATTTTAGGGAAATATGTGTATGATTGAGGAGTATATATAAATTTGGAAATTATTTATAATTTTATATCGTAAGAGGGGTATTATAGTAAAAAAATATATATAATAAAAACAAATATATAAGAATTCACAGTTTATTTGGACATTAAAAGTTATTGAAGTTCAAAATGCATTTGATGGAGTGGATTGATATCACTTTACAAATACCCACAGGATCTCCTCAAAATCACGTGTCCACAAAAAGACTTGTAACATGAAAGCTCGATGCCGTAGTAGTACAATGCAGTATTAGGACAAGTACAGTTTCCTGCACTCATACTCGTGAATGCATTGAAAGTGAAGTGTAATCCACCACTAATTATTAGATATATAACTGAAAATTTTATCTTTTACTATGTGACACAAATAGATGCCAGTAAAAGAGTGGAGTCAAAGATACTTTGATATATACACGTGATAGATATGATGAGAATCTCTGAAAGCAATAGTGATTTTAACATGTGAAGGTGCCACTAATAATTACTAGAAAGGTGTAATCCACAAATGTAAAATATTTTATGAACCTTCTCAATTTATGCTCTATATTGACACACATAGTGGGTGAGTTTGGAAAGTTTTTCCAACTCACTGAAAGCAATACCGAAACCAAGGTTCGAATTTGGTAGTGAGTCGCATGTTATTTTTCGGTATTGTTTTATTTATTTATTTATTTTTTAATAATGGTTTCAATTTTTAGATACAATGATTAAAGAGCTAGGCATTTATATAGGGAGGGGCTATTTGCAGCACTTGTTTTACTAAAGGCAGCCCATTTAAAAAATTGATTTGGTCTATTATACCCTTTTCTTAGTACAACCCATTAAGTTTTAAGGCAACCCTATATTCAAAAATAATAAAATTTTTAAAATGCCAGAAATAACCCCATTCTAAATACTACACAAAAAGTCTTTGTGCAACCCATATTCCCATTAATTGAATTAAATAATAAACAAAAAATGAAGGGCTTACCGGTTGTGCTATTCGAATGAGAGAATAGAGAACACGAAGCCACCATTCGAAGCCACCATTGAAGCCAGTTCATGTAGCTTAGACCATTCGAACCCACCATTGAAGCCAGTTCGATAGCCAGTTCACCTTCATTCAGCATAGAACAGTAGCCTTGAAGTATTAATCCCACGCATTGAAGAATCACCGTCCACGAGGTATCGAACCCACCTTCAACTTCACGAGCCACGCATTGAAGGATTGGAGCATTAAAGAATCTATTCCTTCATCACAAGCATTGAATAGTCACCGTCTTCGAACATCATTTTCGGTATGTATTGAATATTTTTTTTTTAAATTTTGTATTTGAACTCGGTTATTTGATATTTGTTGGGGCTCGGACTGAAAATGCCGAGATTTATTGTTCTATATTCAGTTTTCTTTGTTGAAATCTGTACTTTTTTTATCATTGTTGATTGGAAAGTTTTGTTTCAATGATAATAGATATTCGATCTGTAATTGCCTAATATTAGGGCTTAATATTCGTCTGTGGGGTTACGAACATATCAACCTTTAATTCGAACTTTTTAGCCGAATATAGGAATGATTTACGACACATTGTAGCCGAATAATGAAACATTACATTCGAACTTGTATAGTCGAATACTGTGTTTAATATTCGAAATTTGGTTGCCGAATATATCTTCCCATATTCGATAGGTAGTGGCCGAATTGAACATTCAAATCCCAACCTTTTAGTTAATTTTGATGTTTGAGTTTATATTTTTTGTTGTTCAAATATTATAGAATACTCTTTGGGCCATGAGATTTGATTGTTCTTTGGGGTTCTTCAATGAGAGTGAAAAAATTTATTTTCCTGAAAATGGATTGTATTGACTTGATTGGTGATACATGGGACCTTTGTTTATTTTGATCATCCATTACTTTGGTTATATTGCAAAAAAGATCAAATCCACTTCAAGATTTTGACCATATGGTAAATTGCCTAGTTCCTATGGAATTGAAAAACAAAACAGAAAACGCACGCATTTATTGCTGCATCTTGGCTTTGATGCTTCTCCCTTCATGCCACTTATATTACTTGAATCTCTTGGGGGTTAGAGGGAAGAACTTTTTGGCCATAATTGCAACTATATGGTTGTCAGTCTTGCTATGTTCAGTTTGCTAAAAATTCTAATTCGTTGCTTCAAATTTTTTAATTGAACTCAATTGTTGTTGCAGCACTGGTTTTACTAAAAGCAGCCCATTTAAAATTTTGATTTGGTAGTACTAAAAGCAAGTCTAAGCATATATTATTAGGGAATGACATTAATTTACCTTGAAGATGCATTCTTTTTTGGGTAATGACGAGATGCATTATTATTCATTGGAATGGTTTTTTATTTGTCATTCACTTGTTGCATTTTTTAATATCCTTTTTTTATCTTGCATTCACTTGTCATTCACTTGAAAACTTTCTTCACTTTCATGCCTACTAAGAAAATTGATGGAACTAATAGGCCATAGTTATCATGCCATCTATCTCCATCTTATTAGGGAAAGATTGCCTCTAGCTAGATATAGATTTGAAATCACTCTTGTTGTAACTATGGCTTAGAAAACAATAATGATGATTCGTGTGATTATCTCTGCTTGGCCAATTTAGTATTTGTCATGTCACTGTTAAACTGTATTGGCATGGAATTTCAATGCACTTAAGGAATAGGGAATCAACAAGAGAAAGTAAAACTCCTTGGGTCGATATCATCTTCGTCATCATAATAGATTTGTTATGTCACTGTTAAACTGTTTGGCTTGTTATGGTACGCTTATGTCTGTTTGGTAATTTTTTTATTTTTTACTTCGTTGTGTGTACATAGTAGAAGGTTTGACTCTCTTTTTAACATTTATAGGAAACTTTTGACATATTACTAAACTTATTTAGCATAGCTTTCTCATATATAACTTTTTTGTTTATTTCATATATAACATCTTTAATTAAGCCAATATTCTATTCAATATATTGTTTAATATGCTAGATAAAATTCGTTATAACAATTATTTTATGTTGTAGGGATAATGGATGAAATAGCCGGTACTAAACGGCCTTTTGAGGACACATCGTTGGAAGAAAAGCAAGAGCGAAAGCGTCCAACAGCTTCAGATAGAAAGAAACGTGAAAGCGAAGCTGTGTACGTGAAGAAGAAGAAAAGTAAAAAAGCACAGTCAGCTAATAAGGGAGCATTAGATGCATTAGAGGTAGCAGTAGACGTAGCAGTAGATCCATCTTTAGAGCCTGCATCAGAGGCAGTAGTTGCATCAGAGGTAGCAAGAGATCCATCATTAGATCCTGCATCAGAGGCAGTAGTTGCATCAGAGGTAGCAAGAGATCCATCATTAGATCCTGCATCAGAGGCAGTAGTTGCATCAGAGTTAGCAGTTGATCATTTATTACAGCCTGCATCAGAGGCAGTAATTGCACCAGAGGTAGCAGTTGATCCTTTATTAGAGCCTGCATCAGAGGTCGTAGTTGGCTCAGTAGCGACAGAGTTAAGGGAAGATACCGAAGATCCGGTTCAGGGTAATGTTGAAGGAATCATTGAACTTACATCTACAATGAAATAGGGGATGAGAGTGATAGTGAGAGGGAGCACGAGGATCGCTCGAAAAGAAGAGAATATGGAAGAATTGAATCGCATGATTCAAGTACTGAGAGTGGGAGTCAGGGTGAGGATGATAGTGAGTCTGAGGGGGAGGGGAGTGGGAGTGATGGAAATGGAGATGGGGAGGAGGAGAGTGAGAGTGTGCGTGATGGAGATGGGGAGGAGGATAGTGAGAGTGAGAGGAAGAGGGAGAGGGAGAGTGAGAGTGAGAGTGAGAGGGAGAGAGAGAGTGAGAGGGAGGAAATTGTTGCTCCCAGGAGTACGAAGGGGAAAGAGAAAGTTGTTGCGAAGGGGAAACGGAAGGTAAAGTCGAAGGGTATATCGCAGCCTTCCGGTTCTACGCCTACCGAATTCCCTGGAGGCCCCAAGAATATGGACATTTTGAAGGGTTTTGAAACCCTTGTAGCTCGATACATTTGGGAGGGACAGGTACATTGTATTGTTTCATTTATTCATAAATAAAGTAGTCAGTTTTATTAGCATTTATCAATGTTCTAACATATATTTTTTCATTGTGTAGGATCGAGAACCACTAAAATGTATACAACATATCCCAAAAATTTTTGAATGGCACTTGAAGAATGAGTGCAAGAAATTCAAGGCAAGGGTGAATAATGCCCCTTTGTGCCAACTGTTGCAGATGTCCTACACTCACATAAACCGTGTTTTGATTTCGGCATTCGTCGAGCGTTGGCATCCCGAGACTAATACTTTCCACCTACCATTTGGGGAGATGACCATTACGCTCGACGATGTCAAACAAATCACCGGTTTGCCTGTTGTTGGAAAGGCTGTGAGGGCACCTGATCTTCGAAAGGAGGATGCCATTCGTGTGTTGCAGAAATATTTGGGAGTTTCACGAGATGCAGCATTGGAGGAACTGAGGATAAATAGATGCAATTATGTGAGGATGGAGTGGTTGAGGAAAACTTTTGCGTGCCGGTTGAAGGATAGAGATTCGGATGCAGTCATTGACAGGCACATGAGGGCATATCTACTTTACCTCCTTGGGTGTTCGCTCTTCTCTGACAAGACGGGAACGAAGGTTCCAGTGACATACTTGAACGTCTTGTCGGATGTTGGAGATGTACCCAACTATGCCTGGGGCGCAGCTGCGTTAGCCTATTTGTACAGGCAGTTGGGGGTTGCTACACGGGTAGAGGTTAAACAAATTGCTGGCTATCTCACTTTAATGGAGGTACCTTCATGATTGAAAATCTCATTATCTTTTTATGTTTGAATAAGTGATTATCATATGCTAACATCATTTTGATTTTTTGTTTTTTTTTTTATACAGGCCTGGATATACGAGCACTTCACTGTGGAGCGGCCTACACCCGACCTAGAATACGTCAATGGCAAGCCTCGAGCAATGAAGTAGAAGCCTCGATCCTCAGTTAGCGCAGCAGATGCCCCCAATAGACTTAAATTCATGAGGCAGCAAATAGATAATATCTTAAAGGAAAATGTAAGTCTAAATATTAAATTTTAGTATGTTTGAAAAGATTTGCTATTGTTCACTTATTTGACTTGTTATATTTTCTTGTATATATAGGTCATTTGGGATCCATACCGTGGCTTGCTAGATGATCATCCATTCGAGCCCATTGCGTGGTACTGTGGATGTATCGCTTTCTGCGAACAGGTTGAGCCGTACCATCCAGCCCGCGTTCTGAGGCAGTTTGGGTACGTGCAAACCAAACCATGGAACCACTCGCCCATCCCTCCAACAAAAGCAAAGAGAGGAGTGGAGCATAATCGGATGACCTGGACCCACCACTGTCTTTCCATTAGTAGCCGTGGAGAGCCGTGCGAGGAAGATTGCCCATAGATGTGTGAAGACGCGTACGAGGAGTGGTATACGGAGAGAAGTCATGTGAGGATCCATCCCACCAACTCTACCTCTACCCATCTTCCTATCCAGAGATCGGTTGGGGATGCTTACATTGATTTGGTGAATACTAAGCCATATTTCCTTTTTTGTACTTATATTCGACTCAGTATTGAAATCCGTTATAACGTAAATATCTCACTAACTATTTTTTACAGAATAACCGAACAAAGAAAGCACTGACTCTTTTACAAGAGTCTTTACAACTTGGCCAAAGACAAACATTGGATGCACTGCTAAATCGGGTGAAGATGGCAATAAACATCCTCAGCAATGACACGAACGCGAACACGGCACAGGCATCTACGACTGAAGTAGGTTTGCTAGGACGAGGGACAAGTAGGAGGGCTAGAGGACGAGGATCGACATCTACTGAGGGGCGAGGACGAGCTTCGCCAGCTACTGAGGGACGAGGACGAGTTCGAAAGCAACGTGCCGGGCGAGGGTGAGAGACACCATGGACAAATTGGGGATTCTGTTTATTTGAACTTTTTTTGGATGATTGTATCATATTTGACATTATGGATTTAATGGAAGATGTAAATTTGAACTTTTAGATGTAAATTTAACATATTACATTTCTGTTGAATTGAATATGATTATGAAAATGAGGGTTTATTCCTTTTGTGTTTATACAAGATTGAACTGTGTGTATTAGGCAATGAGGGTGAAACGAAAGCCATATAAAATTTTAAAAGTATGTATTCGGTAGTCTATCACCGAATATAAAGTCATACATTCGGCAACTAACAACCGAATATAATGACACATTCGGCAATCACTATTCGAATGTAGTCCCGGCCTTATATTCGGCTATCACAGACCGAATATGATGAATAGAATTCAGCACTAACTAGACGAATATAAGACTTCGTATTCATTTGTTCGACTCCTCATGGCTGAATGTTAACAACTATATTCGGTAAGTTGGTATCGAATGTGGTCCCGGCCTTATATTCGGCCACAACAGTCCGAATATTTTGAATAACATTCGGTCACTCATTTCCGAATATAAAAAGTTTTTATTTTGTCTCGGGCATGTATTCGGTGACTTCAGGTCGAATGTTTACACTTATATTCGGTAACATGTTGCCGAATGTTATGTACTATATTCGGTACTAGGTTGTCGAATATGTCAAATTTTCACTTTTTTTCTTTCAAACCTTGCCTAATTATTTGAGGTGCATACAATATGCATATATATTGTAAATTTATTAAACACTGAATTAAAAGATGATGACAAAATATGTAACTTATAAATATACATAAAATTTTATAAATGTCCACATGTATTCATTTGACAACCATAATTTGTAAATTACATATTTCCAAATGACAAAAAGTAAGGAGTAGATTGTATGTCTAAGCAACACTTAAATCAATAAATTCCTCCATTACAGCTAAGTTTTGCGGTAGGTCAAGCTCAAGAAACCTTGAAATTTGTGATAAATGACAATTGGCCCATCCTTTTGCATTGTCGAGCGCACATCTCTTCCAAACAATTGATTGTGGACACCCTATTTTTACCATTTATTTCTACCATATGTCCATGCAAATGATCAACTAGAATAGCTGATCATTGGGTGAGGAATTGGCCTTGTAAAGACCAAATTGACCAAATTGCCCTTTGCTGAGGAAAAGGACAATTCATTATTTCATGTGTACATTTGGATTGGAATCAACCCATTTGTATTGCATTTGACTTTTAAGGTGTTTTAGAACATCCATGTAAATTTTCATGGCATTCTGATGAGAGCTCGATAGGTAATTAGGGTTTTTGCGACTTGAAGGGCATTTTCGTCCTTTTTCTCGTATAATTTCCAAATGACCTCCGAATTCGAAACGGATTGTTTCATGAGGTTTATGTGGATGTGGGGAGTGAATTTGGTGTGTCAATTGAGCCTTTGAATGGTTGGGATGGATTCTCCCAAAATCGATCCCACGGGTAAGAATAAGCTGAATTAGGGTTTCGATCAAATCGACCGTGAAATGGTCATTTTCACCAAAACAAAAGATTTTCAAAACATGTTGTTAAGTACCAATTTCATGTTGAAACCATGTTTTTAGAAGTGGTGCAAGCCTAATTGATCAATTTTACAAAACAAGGAATGGTCACATGACCAATTTTGGCACAACCGGGTCAATTGGCTAGCTTTTTGCTAAAACCCTTGACCATGGTCAATTGATTTTAACCCAAAAACATTCTAAAAATGTGGAGGATCAAAACACGGTCGTTTTGAGCCATGAACCATCGGATTTGGATCAAATTTGACCAAAATATGGCCAAAATTCGAAAACCCTAAAATTTGGGAACGAAATTGGGAAGGTCAGCATGGTGACCGTCCTAGCTAGGACGGCCAACCGTCCATGCCTAGGACGGCCATCAGCTGGCTCGAGCCAATTTTTCCATTTTGGAAAATTTGACTTATTTTGGCCGATTTGATTTGATTTTTTGGCATAAATTCGAAGGGTTTCAGCTTTCAAACCCTAGAGAGATTCATTCTAAGCCCTTGGATCGTTTTTTAGAGGGATTAATCCTAGCCATTCAAGGTTTTAAACCCTAATTCTATATATGTTGCATTATGAGAGGTTCAGAAAGAGAGAGAGAGATTTCTAGGGTTTTGGGGAGGAGGCTACAGATTTTTTAGCTCTTCATCTCTACACCATGGAAGGGGCAAGGATCGAAGGCTAAGAGCTTGGAGGAGGCTAGCCAAGAAGGGGATCGAAGGGTAAACACTCAACCATGGTCTTGTTCTTTGATGGATTTTCATTTTACTTTGTAGGAGTTTTCTCTATGCATGTTTGAATAGGTTTATCTCTTTCTCTTATTTATGTTAGTATGCATGATTAGGGTTAGCCTTGTTTTGATTTTGTGTGAGTATGCATGATTAGGTTTAGTTTTGTTGTTATTTCATGTTAATATGCATGTTTAGGGTTCATTAGTTTTATTTATGATTTTATGTTAGGATGCATGCCTAGGGTTAAGTAGTTTATTATTATTCTATGTGAGTATGCATGTTAGGGTTAGCTTTCTTGTTATTT